>WBID01228117.1:0-15898 GCA_009849685.1 Solanum x juzepczukii | reverse complement strand
TGTGTGTGATTTTTAATAAGAAAAAAAAGATTACTAAAATGATAAAGAAGCACGTGTAATTCTTAAAATACACACGAGATGCAAGTGGGATACCCGCAATTTGTTTTTTATAAATGAATCATACAATTATGGTCTTTAGTTTCATCATTTACGAACATTCGATATGCCAAAGTTAAAAGTAAAAAGTAAATGATGTTGGTGATGTTGTTACTATTGACCTCTTATTATAGCTATACACTTCTTCTAGCGTGGTAAATTAATTAATATGCATGCATTTTGCGACTGATTTATTTTTACACTGGATTATGTGGATAATATATGTAAAATGTAGTTTTTTGGTCTTTTTCCTTATCTGTGTAAAATTTCAATGAAGCATTCAATGCGTCCGAGAAAGAAAAGTATTTTTTAGGTAAGCGTTTTTCCTAGATTGATCGATCTCTAAAGTATTTTTTCCATGGTTTCTAAAGGAACATATTGAAATGTTTGCTCGATGACACATGAGGACAACAAAATCATCACTATGATGTTCTTAGCTTACTTTTTTGGATCCTATCCTAATTAAGCCGTAAGTAGTGTTAGCCTTAGAAAATCAAAGTGTCAAATCAATGATTTTGAATTTGTTCTTTCAGCTAAAGGTGTGTTGCGTTTGGAAAGACTGCTTTTCACAAATTGCACCATTGTGATGGATGAGCTTGAGACTAGTGACCGATCTAGACATGCTCAAATTTTCCAGTAATTGTGATGTTATCGATTTTCTTCTTATGGCTTCTCATGTGCGTGCAATCTATAATGGGAGAATCAGAAAGGGATAGTAGTACTTGTTATTTTAGCAACACATAATGTGTGTAAGTGTGATCATACCGATGAAATGAGATTTTTTGTCCCCTTATCAATAATTTGAATTTTTAAAAAATAATAATTTAGATAACGATTTTTTCAACTAAAATTAGTTTATAAGGGGGCAACAAAAAATTGCTTTTAACATATTGATTGGCAGATAACTGTCAATGTTTCACCTTGAGCCAACTCAACTATATTAGAAACATATCCATGCTATCTAATTTCTTCAAGGTTCATTGTTTAATATTTTGATCATTCAATAATTGATTTAAGTTATTAAATACCTAACGGTCTCATTAGAACATTTGTTAAACAACATAAAAGAGATGCTCTCTTGAATTTCTCTTAACTAATTTGTTAGTGGTGTATCCATGGATTTAAGAACAATAGACTATTTCAATTATAAGAGTATTTCTATGAGTATTTAAACATACATTTGTAGTTTCAAATCTTCTACCTAACGGCACAAAAATAGATGGAAGGTTGAAATTTGTCATAGAAGGGGTAGCTCGAGAGAAGATAAATCAACTTTCACTTTTATATGATATATTTATGTCCAACAAAGACAATTGTTTTATTATATGTGCTTAACAAGAAGATGCTGCTAAGTGGTGTGTTCTCTCTATAAAAAATTATCTAAGCCTAACAACTTTAGGAGGTTTATTTCTGAATAATGGTTACTTTTTATACTTCATTACTCAATTATATTCTACATTAACTTCATGATCTCAGACTAGAACAAAAGCAAGTACTTCTTGCCAGTTGTGATAAGCAAAATTGCTTATCATAGTTTCAGTAAAATAATGCAATTACATTTCCATCTCTTGTTACACAGATGTTGCTCTTAAATATAAGACTGTGGTATATGTTTTGTCTCGACAAAGAATTGGATGGGAAAATTCTAAATGTAAGTAATATTTCATAAAATTTAACTGTTAGACATTTTTAACTCTAACAAAAGAAAGGTTTTATGTTATTGATTACTTAAATTTTGTTTAGTTATATATAAGTTCATTACCTGAATGTGTTTATATCCTCCGGCACAAATCATGTAATCAATGCCAAAGCACCCTTTCATATGCTACAGTGCTCTTCATTTACTTATCTTGGAGGTGATGATTGATTTCTCATTTGTATCTCATGTAGTGGTACACACTATTTAAATTATTTCCACATATCGTATTCTTAAAGACAACATCATTGTACATGACTTGGCTCGACAAAAAATTTGACTGGCAGATTATGATGGTAAGTATCATCCTTTAAGATTTGATTTCTTGACATTGTTAACTTTATTAAGAGGGAGCCAGGGGTGGCTCAATTACATTGGTGGATTAAAGCCAAATCTTAATAAAAATATTAAACATTTTCAATAAAACTAGCTTCTACATGCATCACACACGCATCTCGTGCAGGTTCTATGCATTACATGTGCATCTCATGGAACATTCTATACATTTCACATCCATCTCGTGCACGTTTTGTGCATTATACCTGGATTTTTTTGTCTATTATGAAGTATTTTTTTAAATAAAGATATCACATATATATTGAATGAAATTAATTAGGAGGCATTATACCTTTTTTTCTTCATTGCTCATTTATATTCTATATTTTGACTTTGTTGTCACAGACTAAAACAAAAACTAGTACTTTTGTCAGCAGTGATCAGGAAAACTGCGTATTTTAGTTCCAGTAAAATAATGCAATATGGATTAATTTTGTGTGTGCTTCTGTAACTTCTCTTAATACAATATGAGATGTTAGACATCTTTGTTAATTCCCTAATTACATTGCTTGCATCATAATATAGCTAGGAATGCGGCTATGTTTATACTGACATAGCACGAGGGTGCATATATTTGTTAGAGGGTTGTTATTTACGCTTCGGGTGGCTACAGAGCAAATGGTGGCATTGAGTTGTTCACTCCTTCAGATAGTTGACCATGCATGCAACATTAAAGAGATCATTCGTCAGGTCTATGGAGGCAGCAATAAGAGGTCCCAACGTTAGGGTGGTTTTAGTGGGTCTAAGTCCCATGGTAGAGGGTTCCTGGGCAGAGGTTACCCCTAATAGTTTTAGCCTAGTAGACTTGTTCAGGAAGCTCTTAAACTTATAGATGAAGGTTTTGCGGGTGCTAGTGGTCACGTGGGTTAGGCTCTAGTTCAAACTTTTTGGGGTGCACATTTGGGGTATTCAGGTCGGGTTGGCCATTCAGGATCAACCAAGTTTTCTTAGTAGATTTCTTCTAGTAAGGGTTATTACCAGTGTGGTATAGTGGGTAAGTTTAATAGAGATCCCTACAATTGTTCATTGTGGGAGACAGGGTCACCAAATTAACGCCTCTAAGGCTTCGGTTCATTAATCCAGAGGTGATGCACTGGGTGGTAGGGGTGGTCCCCAGGGTACTCGAGGTGGTCCTCAGTCAGGCATGTCGGACGGTCGAGGTGGACACTGCCATATATATGCTTTCCTAGGGAGGCCGAAGGTAGAGTCTCTGGATGTTTTCATAACAAGTACAATCTCCATCTCTCATCAACATACTTATACATTATTTGATCTGAGGTCTTTATTTTTATATGTGTTTTCTTATTATGATATGCATTTGGAGTTATCATGTGAACCGTTGTCTATGCCTATATGTGTAGCTACCTTAGTAGGTGATTATTTAGCATTGAATCAAATGTACATGTCCTTTGTGGTGACAATCTTGGGTAAGACAGTTGGGTAGACTTTATTGAGGCAAATATGGTGGATTTTGACTTGATTCTAGGCATGGATTGGTTTTCTCCTTAACATATGGTCTTGGATTGCTTCTCCAAGATTGTTACTTTGTGCATGCCTGGTATTCCTCTGCTTGTGTGGACCAATGTTAACAGTGATATGTAGAGACGTGTGATTTCTTTATTATTTGTGGGAAAGAGTTGTCTATCTTATCTTTCTTATGTCTGTGAAACTAGTGCCGACACTCCTTTGCTTAAGACTATTCCTATGGTTAGAGAATTTATCGATGTGTGACTACCGATCTTCCAAGACTTCCTCCTGACCGTGCATATTGATTTTTGTATTGATGTTGAGTTTGGCAAGCAACTAATTTCTACTCTACCATACCGAATGGCTCCAACTTAGTAAGGAAACTTAAGGACCAACTCTAGGACCTCTTTGGCAAGGGTTTCATTAGATCGTGTGTGTCTCCTTGGGGTCCTCCTATCCTATTCGTTAAGAAGGATGGTACCTTGAGTATATGTATTGACTACATGCAGATGAACAAGGTAACCATTAAGAACATATATCTTATGCCATGGATTTATAATTTGTTTGACCAACTTCAAAGTCCAACGTTGTTTTCTAAGATAGATAAGAGGTTAGGCTACCACCAGTTAAGAATTAGGGCAACAGATATCACTAAGACTACCTTCAAGACTCGGTACAACCATTATGAGCTCTTATTCATATCTTTTGGGTTGACTAATGCCCCAATAGCATTCATATGGTTGATGAATTGTGTTTTCAAGACCTATTTGGACTGCTTTGTGAAAGTGTTTATTAATGACATCTTTGTATACTCTAGGAGTAGGGAGCAACATATGAAGCATCTGAGGATTGTACTCCAAAACTTGCGAGATCAGCAGTTGTATGCCAAATTCACTAATTGGCTTGAGTGTGTAGCATTCTTCGGGAACGTGATGTCCAAGTATGGGATTATGGTTGATCCACTGAAGGTGAAGGTAGTTTGTCGTTGGGCTAGGCCTACTTCTCCTATCGGGGTTTGATGTTTCATTTGGTTAGTAGGCTACTAAAACCTATTTATAGTGGTATTTTCTTTGATTACAGAACCTTTGAATAGATTAACTTAGAAGAATATCACTTTCCAGTGGTGTGATGAGTATGAGGTGAGGTATCTAAAGCTTCAGTCCTAGTTGAGTTTAAAACCAATTCAGACTCTTCCGATTAAGGGCCATGGATTTACAAACTTTTGTGATGCTTTCGATGTTGACGTGGGTTTTGTGTTCATGTAAAAGGGGAGGGTTATTACTTATGCTTCTAGGAAGCTAAAGGTTCTTGAGGAAAAATATCCAACACACTACATAGAGCTGGCGGAGGTAGTATGCGTTGAAGATTTGGAGGCATTACTTTTGTGGAGTTAACAACACGGAATTCACCGATCATTATGGTCTTCAGTACATCTTCAGTTAAAGGGACCTTAATTTGAGGCATCACATGTGGTTGGAGTTACTAAAAGACGGACAATTCTGACACTTATCACCCGGGCAAGGCTAATGTGGTAGTAGATGCCTTAAGCCATAAGGTGGTAGGTATGGGCAGTTTGGCTTTCTTAGCTATGGTTGAACAACTTTTCTTTTGACATAAAGTCCTTAGCCAACCGTATGGTTAGACTTGATATTCTAAGCTATGCAGAGTGTTTGCTTATGTAGAGGCTAATTCTTCCTTGATGGAGCAGATTAAAGCACAATACATTGAGGACCCGAGGCTGAGGGTTATTCGAGATAGGGTGCTTACCAGAAAGGCTAGGAAAATGACTTTAGAACAAGAGAGTGTTTTAATGATTGAGGGTTGCATTCGTGTTCTTAGGAATCAAGATTTTGTCAGGCTGATTTTGGAAGAGTTCCATTGTTTCAGATATTCTATACATCTCGTTGTTGTGAAGATGTATCTTGATCTAAGACATCACTAGTTGTGGTGTGAGACGAAAAGGGACATTGCGACGTTTGTTGATCGGTGCTTGATCTATCAACATCTGAAGTATGAGCACTAGAGGCCAAGTGGTTTGACTTAGCGACTACCCATTGTAGAGTGGAAGAGGGAGTGCATAGCTATAGACTTGGAGGTAGGCTTGCCACATACTCTTTGGAGATTTGATGGTATTTAGGTCATTGTTGATAAATTAACCAAGTTCGCTCACTTCCTATCAGGTTAGACTACCTACAGTTTGTAAATTTTGGCTCATATATACATTTAGGAAATGGTAGGGTCTGTCATTTCAGATCGTGGTAATCAGTTCACTTCACATTTCTAGAGTTCTATTGAGAGAGTTGGGTATCCTAGTTAAGCTTAGTACAAATTTTCATCCTTAGTCTGATGGGCATTCTGGGAGGACAATTGAGATTTTTGAGAACATGATTTTTACATTTATTATTGATTTCGAAGGTCACTAGGACTATGTTTTTGTGTGAGAAGTGTTTTAATATAATAATAATAGCTACCATTTGAGTATCTAGATGGCTCTATTTGAGGCATTATATAGTAAGAGGTTTTGATCCCGGATAGGTTGTTTTGATCATTTTCAGGGTAGGACATGGGGAACTAACTTGTTGTGTGATCTGATGGATAGTCTTTGTGCAATCTAGGAGCGATTTTGAAATGCCAAGAGTAGGTAGAAGATCTATGTAGATCATAACATCTATGTAGATCGGAGGTTGCGACCTTTCGAGTTCATGGTTTGCAACCAGGTGTTTCTACGAGTGTCGCCTATGAAGATCTTGATGATATTTAAGAGAAGGGGAAATCTTAGCCCAAGTTCATCGACCTTTTTGAGATTTTGAGACGGATAGAAGAGATGGCTATAAGTTAGTGTTACCTCCAGCTTTTTCGGGTGTTCATCTCATGTTTCTTTTCTCTATGTTAAGGCGGTATCTTCCAAATAAGTTTCACATGCTTTAGTGGGATTCGGCTTAGCTTGATAAGTCATTGTCATTTATGAAAGAGCATGTGGCTAATATAGAAAGGCATGTTAGGAGGTTGCAATATAAGGATATCCCATCGGTAAAGGTTTAGTGAAGGCATCATCTAGTCTAGAAGGCTATTTGGGAGGCCGAGCTCTATATGTGGACCCGGTATCCTAACCTCTTTGAGCCTTTAAGTAATTTCTTTTCCTTAACTTATGAGAAAGAAAGTCCTTTTAGTAGTGGATGTTATAATGACCCTAGAGGTCATTTATGTGTTTTTGCATGTTTTGACTATTTTCCCATTCATGTAGCTTCCTTGTAGCTTTTATGTGGTGCTGGATTGGGTAGTATGTTTTTTGACATGGTCAAGAGAGTTTTAAATAAGTTTTTGTCTTTTGAAGTGAAAGTGTTGATTTTAGTCAACATCCAAAGAATGTGATGTATGAGAATTGTGAAAGTTTCATTACCTCCGGGAGGTCCACTTTGGTCAAGTAGTACGGTTTGTTTTGGTTTCAAGGCTTTCATTATGAGTTTATGTCGTTAGGAATTTTAACTTTGAATTTTTTGGCCAAAGGTGGACATTGGTCAACATTCTTGGTAAACTTACTCAGATGAGAACTGTAGTAGTACGGTTAGCTCTGGAATGAAGAGTTTGGTCTAGAACGACCTCTGGTTTGGATCCTGAGGTGTTCAGGATGAGTTTGTGGCTTTTATTAGTTTGTCATGTGAATTCCTTGTAAGTGTTGGCTTGAATAAACATTCAAACAGGACGACCTCTGTTTGTAGTTACGTTGATTCCAGTTAGTCTAGAATGTCATTTTTGATTGGGTAGGATAGTTCATTTGTTTTCATAGTGTTTTGAATGAATATCGAGTTCTCGTCGGGAGATCTTTTCAACTTTGTGAACTGTTGATGCAGTGCTACTGGTGCATCCCTATTCTCTTCTCTGTGCCCGTGGACTCTTGGCCACATTCATGGAGATCTGTTATTATGGCCTCCGCGTTTGTGATGGGAACCTCACATTTCGAAGAGTGTTGATTGTTGATACCTCTGTATTCACGTGGTTAGCTCTGCGTTCACAAATAGTAATGATAATGGCTTTTGCGTTCGCCATTCTCTTGCCACATTCGGGAACATTAAGTGTTTCTGACCTCCACTTTAGTGGACTAGGCTCCGCATCCACGAATGGTTAAATACCAACAAGTTATAAGACTTAACTGCTCATTTTTCGGCATGCAACTTCTTTTAAAAGACATGTTCTTTTTGTGATTTGTAGAACTATTCTTGGTGGTTTTAAGTGATTTTTGTTGAAGTGTGTTAGGAAAGCATGTGGCATGTTTCGGGGTTGATAAATCTTTCGCAACCTTGGTAAATTCCATTAGTTTCCTCTTAAATTCTCCATTCTTGGTTCTTTTGAGTTAAATGATTGTGGGACTAATTTGTCTTGATTATTGCTTGAATTGTATCCATTTTCAGGGCAGAAGTTCCTTGTGCCTTTCTGGGGCCTCATGATGGAGTCAATTTGTTACTTTGTGCGGATCCCATTATTTTTGTTTTGGGATTGTTTTCCATTTTTTTTTCCTAAATTGATATGGGTATTATTTTTCTTGTTTTGGTGTTATCGTTGTGTTGTCTATAGTGTGGTGTCATCCAAAGGCCCTTTGGAAGGGAAAAGCTCCGAAATAGAGGTTCGGTTGCGGTTTCGATCTGGAGGTAAGTTATGGTTTCACCTTCTTTAGACTTGGCTTAGTTAATTTGATTATGTATTGAGTAGTATCGAATGTTAGGATGAATTTGAGGACTATATTTAGGCTTACTTGATACTTAGTCGATTTATGGCCATCTTTGGGTTGGTTAGTATATATTTTAGCCAGAAAACCTTATTTTAGGGTGATCCTTGATATTGGTGTCACTTAGAAGCCTTAGACATTACTTATATGTGGGGTGAAACTTAGGTTATCGTGTGTTTGCTTTGCATGGGTTGGTTCTTATCTTCCATTGTACTTTAAGCTTTTAAATTTTACTGTTATTGATTGTTGGTCCTAAGGTCGTAAGTTGGACTAGTTGGAGTTCTAGGTTAGTACGTCTATGATGCGTCGAGAATAACCTGAATTTGTGATTGGGGTGTTGTGTTCTGATTGGATGTTTCAGGTTTATTGTGATGTTGAGCATGACACTTGCATTTGTTCTCTTATCCTTGAAAAGTCTTACAAATGATATAATGAGTTTCAGAGTAATGGTTTTTACTTAGTGGACGTTGTTGAGCCCAATAAGACGGGTCGCCGTTTATTTTTAAAGGAAAATAAATTTTATTTGGATAATTTGCTATTCTTGAGGCAATTATGACTTAAAACGGCAAAACACTTGTTTGTATGAATGTTCATCTATTTGGGGCTACTTTTGTGCTGATAAATCTGAGGTATCATATGGGGCAGCCCGCTGACTCAGATCTGAGCTATATTCTACTATTTAATAAATTCGGGTAACTTTCCTTGTTGATGAGTCTAAGCTATCATTCTGAGTGGCTCAAGGTTTCTTTTGAGCTTCTTATTTTCCTACATTCATCATTTGCATCGCATTATCATGTTATTTGACTTGTTGAGTGTGTTTGTGTCTGACTTGTATTTGTGTGTCTCTTATTCATTGAGTTATGATTGTTACTATCATGACACGACATCTCGAGTCATGATGACACTTGCTATAACCCACCAGTATGTAAGCAAACCTATACTCAGAATGACAAGTAGTGGGTACAACGGTAGAACTAACAGATAATAACACTAACAACAAGAAAATACAACAGGAAAGCAAACCAAAAAACTATATACAATAGGTACTCTCTCAAAACCTAGAAGTCACTAGTACAGAGTTGTCTAACAAGAATAAATACAAGTCCCGAAAGTGGACCACAAAAGTCGTCTCAGATGCAAAAGACAAGCTGACATATATATAGAAGGAGACAGGCTGATCTGGGACGCTAAGTGCTCACCCTCGTCTCTGATATCCACAAGTTGTAAAAGACGGCATGAACGATCACCGTTGGTAGCTAGTACTAAGACCTGCATCATGAAAAGATGCAGGGTGTAGCATAAGTATCAAAACAAGGTACTCAATAGGCATCATGGGCTGACCGAGCAAGAAAGGTAAAAGGAATAAGATAAGATAGAATCTAGATACAAATAGAGGCCAAAGAGGATATGAAAAAAAAAAGCACACGAGCAAACAAGAAGTAAGTCTTAATACAGCTAAACTAAACCTAATTGGACTCCATAAATCTAGAAGAAACACTGGTGCGCAAGTTTCAATAAAACCAAAACGGACAACCATAAGCCCGACATGTACATAAAATAACTAAGTCTACAAGAAAGAAGTGTAACCCAGATCCGAATCCAAATACGACAGCCGGGCTCCAAGCCCAAGAAACCCAGAACCAGTCAACTCCCAACCCAGCTAGCAATAGGGACAATCAACCCAAGCCGCCATCCAGCCAGCCCACTCCCAGGGGCATAAGCCACCCGACTAGCAAGAGTTATCTGGGGGCGTATCAACTCCATAGAGGATCTCAGATATCAAGGGTTCCAAGAAAACAAGTCCATACCTAGGGCATAAGTTGCCCAGCTATAAAGAGTGACCCAACGGTGTATCAACTCTCAAAAGGATCTCAAGAAGCCTCCAAGCAACCGTGTACCAGTGTTCATTCCCAAAAGATATCACAAATGGAAAGCCTAAAGTACTACACTCCCGAGATAGCACATAACCTTTGGTAACACACCAGAGTCGCAAAGTAGGGTTGGAAGACATAAGGGCTAACAATCTGAAAAAACACCAACATTAAGCCTCAAACTATTAGACAAAAGTCTACTATTGTAGTCTACAGGGACCTAGTCCATCCGAAAGACGTTAGAGACATACCAAAGTCAAAAGGTTCACGAGTCTAAGGCAACACTATTCTATCCTAGACTAAGGCCAAACATGCTTCAGAAAACGTAACACGTAGTAAAACAAGTAAATCGCAAAGCTTGCTACAATATATATATACAACCCCCAACTAACATGGTATTACCCTAGATACAGTAGTATCAATTCTAAATCATGGTTACTAAGAGGAAAAGAAGGAATAACGAGGTACCCACCCCCAATTAACACTAATCATCATTGTTCCACACATTCGTGCTTAATCTAATTATGAGAGAAGTCGTACCCTACCTATAAGCCGACCGCGCGCGCTTTGAATCACCAGGCTGGGGCTTTTCCCTTCTAGAAAACATTTGAATGCTGCCACACTATTAGTAATAGGATCACAACATCAATACAGTTGTAGAGACACTAAAATCACCCAAAACAGAGATAACCCAATTTAGAGTTAAAGAGAAATCATGGGATTTGTGTTGTAAATTCCAAAACTAACTCTGTTGAAAGTTCCTAAACTATGCCTTTAACTTGTGTCCCAAAATTGAACACAACTCACAGCCCAAAAATCAATTAAAACAACAACAACAACGAAAACTCAAGTTAATCACAAAATAAGAAAGGGGCAGAAGCTTCCTGGCAAAATTTACCTTGAATGGAGGATCACCAACACAATACAATCACTTCAGCCTGTAGCTTCAGTTATTACAGATGTGTGAGACTTGGAATCCCCAAAATCAGAGCTAAAACAAGGTACAAATCACATTATTACTAAAGCTTGTTGCAACTGATTTTAATATATAGACTAGTAGACCAGCCGACGCGAACGTGGGTTGGACGCCCATGCTAGAAGTCGTCTGTGAACACGATGCCCGCACGCGGATGCGCTTGCCATCCACACACTTGGGTCATGCCTCATCTGACAGCAAAGTGTTAAGGCTCCCAAATCTTCAACTGGGTGCCCGATATTTATTTTGAAATGCGCACAAACAAATTATGTTACCTCATTGGATTCAACTTTTCAGACTTAACAGAACAATCAAAATTTTGATACAAGGTCGTATTGCTGAAAAGTAGGTGTCATACTTAATGTCCATTTTAAACCAAAATCCAGTAGGGGCGTTGGAATTAGCTTGGAAGCCTCAGATCCTAAACGAAGGGTTGTTCCAAACCAAACTCAATATTTTCGAGGTATTCGTGCTGAAGGAATTCTCATCCTAGCTCGTTTATTAAGAATGTTGACTAAAATCAAACTTAAGCTTTGACTTGAAAGTTAAAACGCCTAATCTCACAGACTTACATTAAAAGCCTTAGGAGTCGTGCCAACTATGCTACTAGGTTAAAATGACCCTTTTAAAGCTGATGGAATCGGTAGAATCTGATTATCAGGTTATCTCTATAAACTTCTGATAAAAATTACCATTTAAGGTTCTACAACTCCAAAACACTAACACTCACATAAAAACCAAACGAATGGCCAGGTGACCAAACTTTCAGTCCTAGCAAGTCATAAATGACTAGCGAAAAGCTCTCAATGATGAATATGAGGCATAAACACATAAATGACCTAGAGGTCATTGCAATATCTACTATTAAAAAGTACTTTTGTTCGTGAAAGTAAGAGTCCAGAAGTACTTGAAGGCTCAAATAAGAAAGGAAACTATTCCCGCATATCATGCTTGGTTTCCTAGGTAGCCTCATCAACTAGATGATCCCTCTTACGGACCTTAACCATAGGAATGACTCTCGAACGCAACCGCTGCACATCTCTTTCCAGAACGACTGCTGGCTCCTCCATGAAGGTCAAGTGATAATTCAACTCTATTGCATCATATTAAAGCTCATGTAACTCATTAGGAAGAATCATGAAAGACTGGGTAGATGCTTGAGAACATCGGAGGCGAAGGTAACTCATAAGCGACTTCTCCATACAGGTAGTGCCTCCAGATCTTAAGTTCGAAAACTACCGCCATAAAATCCAATTCATGAGTAGGGTAGTTGCACTAATATAGCCTAAGCTGCCTCGATGTATAAAAATGTAACCCAACCAACGCCGGATGCGTAATAATTGACTGTGAAGCCCTCACCCTCAATTAGAAGAGCCAATACATGAGCAATAGTCAATAACTCCCTCAGCTTCCAAAAGCTCAACTCACACTTCTCAGACAACTCAAAAGGAACATTAAGATGAGTCAACCGGGTCAAAGGTGAAGCAATAATGGAGAATCCCACCACAAACCATCTGTAGTAGCCTGCCAAATCGACAAAGCTCTGAATCTCAGTTAATGAGATGGGCCTAGACCAATCACGAATAACCTCAATATTTGACAAATCTTTCATGGTTACATCCTAGGACACCACTTTCCCCAAGAATTCTATAGACTCAAGTAAGAACTCACAATTTGAGAACTTGGCATAAAGTCGTTGATCTCTCAAAGTTTGGAGCACAATCCTCAGATTCTTATAATCACTCCTACTTTACGAGTATACCAGAATATCATCTATGAACACAATGTTGAATAAATCAAGATACAACCTTAACACTTGCGTCATCAAGTCCATGAAGGTGAAAAGGGCATAAGTTAACCCAAAAGACATCACTAGGAACTCATAGTGGCCATATCGAGTCCTAAATGAGGTCTTAAGGATGTCTTCTACCCTAATCCTCAACTGAGGGTTACCAGACCTCAGCTAAATCATCAAAAATATTGTTGCACCCTAAAGTTAGTCAAACAACTCATCAATCCTAGGCATGGGGTAAAGGTTCTTCACAATCACCTTATTATATTGCTTGTACTCAATACACATGTGTATCATACAGTCCTTCTTCTTCACAAACATAATAGGAGAGCCAAAAGGTGATACACTAGGCCTGATGAATTCCTTACCCAAGAGATCCTGTAGCGGAACACTAAGTTCATTGAGGTCTGCAGGATCCATCTAATATAGCACAATGGAAAAAAGTTAAGTGTTCGACTCAAGCTCAATAGGCAAATCAATATCATGCTCTAGGGTCGGCTAGGTAGGTCGGTAGGAAACAAATCTACAAAATCACATATGGCTTGGAATAGGCTGAACTGGAGGGACCTCCCTACTAAGATCACACACATTGGTCAAGTAAGACATATCCGCTATCCACTAGCCTCTGAACCTTAATAAAACAAATAAATTAAACTAGTTTGCTGCTAATAGAGCCCTGCCACACCACCAGGGGAACACTAGGAATGGTTAAGGTACTAGTCGTAGAGAAATAATCTAAACCCGCATATTAGGGGGGTAACCAGATCATTCCTAGAATCACATAAAAATCAAGCACATCTTACAATATATGGTCAGCCTGGGTGTCACACCATTGGATAGTAACTAAGAATGAATAAAACACCTTATCAACTACCAAAGACTCACTTACGATGGTTGATACACACAACAAAACTGACATAGGCTAAGAACTCTTGCCCTTATGAGAAACATAATACACAGACTCATAAGAGTAGGTAGAGCCTGGATCAAGAAAAGCAAAGGTAGGATGATGGCATAAAAAAATTGTACCTATGATCACATCACCCAATGCCTCAACCTCTGCCCTTGTTTGAGCTATATAGAAATAGTATTGTCTACCACTGCCTTAGCCATCATTACTACAACCTGACATGCCTCCCGGACACCACCCTGAATACCATGTTGTCTACCGCGATAGTCTTGAACCTGACCTCAACCCCTAGCTAGAGGTGTTACTGGTGGAGCTGGTAGAGCAACCTGTGGTGCTAGAGAAATCCATCTAGACAAAGGGAAATCTCTTTCCCAGTGACCTAACTCACCATAGTCAAAACAACCCGAAGATGATCTGCTCCCAGATGAACGGCGACCACAACTTAAAGTACTAGCATGTGACCTATGACTATGACTAGATCTAACTTCACGTTGTCTATACCGATCACTTTATGAACTCTACAATGAGGCTTTAATAGGCCAACTGGGCTGACCCTACTAAAGCACTAGCGAGTCCTATTATGTGCATCTCTAAGCCTAGAACAGCACCCACTATAGGTAACCTCATATCTATCTCTCTTGTTGCTGCCCCATTAGGCCTCATGATTGAGTTGCTCAAGTGTGCAGGCATGATCAACAACATCTAGAAAAGAGAAATGCACTAAGAGCATAGACTAAGTCTCAATCCATATTTGAAGCCTCAACCAAAATTCCAAACTATGTCCTCCTCAGCAGTAGAATAATAGTAGCATAACAAGAGAGCTCTTGTAATCTCACCTAATACTCATACACAGTCATAGACCCCTGCTCCAACACCTCTAACACTGCGAGAGATGAATCTAGACATGAAGACCTGATAAAACTTATGTAACAGGCCGTGTTACACATATGCTTATTATATTTTTGTGATACTTGACATAGACTTATAGTATAGGTGAGGGACCATGATTCTTATAGGATTAGGGTTGATTTAAACTAGCTCAAAAGGTGATGTCATGCCTTGCATGTTTCAGCATGTGTACTGCAAGTTAACTCCAACGGGAGTATTTAAAGAGATAGTAAGGTGGTAATTGAGCTTAAAGTTGAAAGTTAAGAGCTAAGTTAAAGCACAAGGGATTAATATTAACAAAATGGAATAAAATAAGTAAGCTGCTTGCTTGACTTAACTAAGCTAGCAGGTGACAAGTAGATGCATCACCTACTTTGACTTATTGACCAGTCCAAAGGACGAAGTAGGTACATGACATACTTGAGCTATACGGATCTAGTTAAAAAGGCCAAGATTTATGGATCAGATTTGCGCCTATGCTAATGGACTGACTTGAGGACCAAACTAAGTTAAATAAAAGGAAAATGAAATTTAAGCCTAGCAGCCAAATCTTTCAAGGCCCAATATTGCAGCCCAAGTGAAAGCAAGTAGGTGCATCACCTAGTTTGACCTTTTGCATTGCTTGATGTAGATAAAGCAGGTGCATCACCTACTTGAGTAATTAGTGGCTGAAAATGAAGCTTTGTAGAGGATATTATTAGAGGTGAAGAAAGATCAATATAAGATATATTGGCTGCTATTCTCACTCATTTTAACACACAATATTGAGGATTAACTCCAACTCTCTCTCTTTTCTCTTAAGGATTAAAACAGCAGCCTTAAAGATCTTCTAGGATTCTTGAAGAAACCCTCATCTTTGCAAGACAAGGTAAGTGAAAACACTTATGGATTTAGCTTAATTCTCCCATAGATGATTAGGAAAACATGTTATTCATGCTCAAGTATAAGCATAAAAGCATAATATTTCCAGAAGCTACGGCTCACTTCCTTGGTTATTAATATACTTTTCTCTTCTTCTTTGGTTTAAGTGTGAAGGGAAGTTGAAGTTCTAGAGGAATTCAAGTTATAAGGAGAAGTTGCAGAAATTGAGGTAAGGTGACTACTCCATTTTCTTCCTCCTTATGTATGAGTTTGAGTGAGGAA
>WBID01228101.1:0-48527 GCA_009849685.1 Solanum x juzepczukii | reverse complement strand
CAACACCACATACCTTGAGTTTTTTTATGAAGGTCTTGAGAGTGTCTTCAATGGAAGCTTGGAACTTGGAGCAAGAGTCTCTTCAATCTTGAAGAAGGTTTTGGATTAGGGTTCTTGAGAGAACTTGAGAGAAAATGTGTCTAAGTATGGGAGAGGTGTTTTGGGAAATGTTTTAGAGATGAGAATTGAACTAATGGTATATAGGAAATAACATATGCCCTTTGGAAAAATGGTCCAACACTTAGAAAAAAGAATGAGGCGGGTGAACAGTAAAAACGCTCAGTGGAAATTGCCTTTCCTGCCGGATAGATTTTACAAAAATGGGCATAACTTCTTCGTCCGAACTCCGAATGAGGTGAAACGAAGTGCGTTAGGTAGCTAACTCAAAGAGCTTTCCATGGATATGTTATTTTCTACCCAATAATTTGTGTGCTAGGAGATATGTCCCTCCAAAGTAGACCCTCAAAAAAGGCTTTACTTGGAAATTTCGGATTTTGATACGGTTGCTCTAAAATTTGGGTTAGACCCATTTCCCACTCAATTTGACCCCATAAACAAGAATATGAAGTCGGATTTTTGAAAAACGAAACGGATTTATTTATATATAGCTAAACAAGTTTCCAGTAACTTCCGAAGCACATTTTTAAGAACTTTTTGGGTCATTTCACCAAGGCTCCCCTTCATGTGCCAGTTCACGATTCATGGATATGACCATGGGCCGCGGGAAGGCTCATAGGGTTGCCTTAGCTTTGTGGGAGATGTTGCAAGTTGAGGGAGCCACTGCCCTAAGACCACGGACACCACCACGAGCCGTGGTGCCCTGGACGGTCCGTCAAAGTGGGCGTGGAGCTCACTTACCCTCAAGGGAGGCAAGGTAACTTTGCCTAGATGCTGCCTCCATATTCACGAGCATCACCACGACTTGTGGTGTTGACCACGGATCGTGGGAGCTTCCGTGGACTTGCCTTTGCCTTGGAGGGCTTGGCAAGGTTGGGAGGCACACTGCCTAGGGGACCATGGGCACCAGCACAAGCCGTGTTGCCCCTCATTACCAGTCAAAGTGGACATGGTCCCTGACGGGGCTGCCTCATTTAAGGAGTTTTTAGTAATTTCATTTTAATTGTTTATTGTTATATCACTAGTATATATAGTATTAAGTCCTAAAACAAGTCATTCACTCATTATTTCTCCAAATCATAACAAGAGTTCTTCCTCCCAAAAATTCTCTCTCTAGAAGTTCCCAAAGAAGAAGAGGAAGAAATGGGAGCTAGGGTTTGGATTAAAGGCGTTTTCTTCATCAAATTTCTTGGGGAATCTTAGAAAAGGTATGGTGATCCTTCATCTAGGGTTAGCTTTCACCCTAGAGTCAATTTCAAAGTCGTTTTCAAAGTTTTCAAGTTTTAGAAAAATCAATGGTTTTACAAAATCTCATGGGTTGTTGCATCAAACATTTTCAAATGACAAGTTATGATTATATTGATGTTTAATTGATGATTTAAGATGAAAATACGCTATGAACCCATTATTTCTCTCAATTCCTAAATTATGCCTTATGAAGTGGGTTTGTTGATTATGAATGAATGTTGATGGATTTATGCCTATATTGATTTAGATTGTTGAATTGTATCATCATCTATGCCTAATTATGGTGAATTTTTGGTGAAGTGAGGATTTGTGATCATAGCCTTAAAAGGGGAAGTTTGACCTAATTTCATGTTAAAGTAGAATTGTTCTTGAAATGTAGATCCACTTGAAAGGTGGAGGTGTTTACTTACTATGTACATTGTGATGATGGCCTTGAAGGCATAGTTTGATGAATTGAAGTGTTATCATGATATTGTATAATGTGAAGGATATACATGTTATTTCAATGATAGAATGATGATCTTGTATAGAATGTAAATGTGTTGTGATTGAAAGCATATTCTCACTAAAGACTCATGAATGTTGATGATGGAATGCAAAGGGTTTCTATAATGTAATGTTGTATCTTGAATTGGTAGGCTAAGGCATCCTATTTTTGTATGAATGAATATAAATGTGAAGGAAGTATCTTGAATTGGTAGGATTAGGCACCCTCTTCTTGAATGAATGAAAGTATTGTTGAACCTTGAGTTGGTAGGCTTAGGCATCCTCTCTTGAGTAATGAATGTGTCTTGACTTGATGTATATGAATCGATAGGCCAATGACATTCCTTTCATAAATGAATGATGAGGTATTTTAGACTATGTCTTGAACTGGTAGACCTAAGCTTGGTAGCCCTTCATGATGAGTCTAGAACCCAATGTGAATGTAAAAACCTTGAATCGGTAGACCTAGTGTTGGTAGCCCTTTCATGTGTGAAATATTGACCTTGTATCAGTAGACCCAATGTTTATGACACCCTTCTTGGTAAGTCAATGAGCTATCCCTAATGTACCTTGAATCGGTAGACTTAGTGATGGTGGCCCTTTCTTGTGTAATGTACTTTGGATCGGTAGACCTAGTGATTGGTAGCCCTCTCAAGTACAATGATATTAATGTGAATGAACTACTTTATGGGAATGGAGGCTAAGCACCGAGTCGATATGGTAAGATGGAAACTCTCACAATGTTAGGCTAGAGTTCCAATGAACATCTTCCTATCCCATAACTATGTGCCCACGTAGGATATTAGCCAACGGATTCAATCCGATCTAGTGTTACCGGTTTACCTTAGGCAAGTAGACCAACCCTTACGATATGGGATAGTACATCGGATTCCATGATTTAGCTCTCATGGTCTATGTCGGTTAATTCCTATTCCCATAGTGTGAGATGTGCATTATGGTTTCTTGAGGAGTTCTACAAAGTGTGGGCAGTATTATGGGATGCTATCCATGCATTGCATAGTAGGCTTTGAGAGGGTCATAGTGAGTTCTCTAAGTCTTAATGACTATTGTTTGAATGTCCTCCTAGGAAGAAGTTAAGGAGAATATTGATCTAATGTTTAATGAATGAAAGTCCTCTAGATGATGTTATTAAGTAATATTGACTCTTATATGCTTAAATGTAAAGATGCATGCTATACTTGGATTGTATAATGAATTACTTCCTTGTCATGTCTATTGTATATGAATGTTCCTTGTTTAGGGTGACTTCAAAGGAGTACTTAGTGTGAGTAGTAGTATGGGATGCACTTTGCAGATTGCACAAGTATGACTTAGAGTTTTCTTAGGTGTGGTCTTAATGTGATGAAGTGACTCATGAAATGTTTATGTCTCTTAAATGCTTTATTGTGTAAAGATGGAAAGGATGAATGGTAAGTTCAATTTTTGTGACCTTAAGGTGGTGCCTTAGTGTGGGTGGTGGTATGGGACGCTACCCATACATTGCACAAGGTATAGCTTGAGGGTTACTTGAGGTGGAGGCTCAAGGTGAAGGTAAAGAGTTATATGTGATCTTGTTCAAATGCGAATTATGTGACTCTGTATGTTGGTGGTGACATCATATGCCTCTTGGAATCATTGAAGATGAAGGAAAATAGACAACCCCTTCAAGTACACTTTCAGGTTCTTCAGCGGTTTCACAAAGTTCGCCAATTGCAGCAACTCATAGAGAGTCTTCATTGAGTTTATTCCATTAAGAAGATCAACAAGGCTTAAAAATCCAAAACCTAAGTATGCTAACAACCTTTATGCATCTTTTGTTTTTTCTCTTATTGTTTTAGATACCATGAATTATGAATAAGCTACTAGAAAACAAGAATGGAAGAAAGCAATGGTGGAAGAAATGAAATCCATCAAAAAGAATGGAACATAAGATATGATGGAGTTACCAAACGGAAAAATGCAATTGTCTTGAAATGGGTGTTCAAAACAAAGTTTGCAGCTGATGGTAGCCTATAAAATCACAAAGCTCGTCTTGTGGAAAAAGGGTATGCACAACAATATGGTATTGATTTTGAAGAAACATTTTCTCCAGTAGCTCAATTTGAGACAGTGAAGCTGGTTCTAGCATTGGATGCATAGTTGCAATAGTCAGTTTATAAATTTGATGTGAAGTTGGAATTCTTCAATGGGCACTTAAAAGAAGAAGTCTATGTCACACAACCTGAAGGTTTCACAAAGGAAGGCGGTGAAACAATGATGTACAAGCTAACAAATGCATTATATTGCTTGAAGTCCGTCCCTTGACCGTGGTATAGCAAGATAGATGGATACTTCCACAAAATGGAAACATGAGAAGTGAGAATGAACCCACCTTATATGTGAAGAAATAAGTTATTGATTTCATTATTGTACGCCTTTATGTTGATGATATCATTTACCGTAGTTCTTCACGTTTTCTTTTGGATGAATTCAAGTCTCAAATGATGAATAATTTTGTTATATTACTTTATTGGCCTTTAATTTCATCAAACTAAAGAAGGAATATTTCTTCCATAAAGAAAATATGCTATATACCTACTCTATAATTTGACATGCTTAATTGCAACACTACACCAATGAATATCAGTGAGAAATTGCAGCAACTAAATAAAAAAGAGTTGATAGATACAAGGAGGTTCAGAAGATTAGTTGGACGTCTAATGTATTTGATGCATACTAGAACTATATTTCATATCATGTTGGTTTTATTTCCATATTTATGCAACAACCTTAAAAGGTACATTATGGAGTAGCAAAGAGAGTGTTGCGGTACAATGTTGTAACTTTGGAGTTTGGTATTTGATACTCCAATACAGATTAATTTCAAATTGTGTGGGTACACAAATACTGATTGGGTAACTTCATTGGACAATAGATGAAGTATTTTGGAATATATTTTCACTATAGGTTCAAGTGTGGTGACTTGGAGTTCAAATAAGCATGCTAAACTTCAGAAGCTTAGTATATTGTAGTCACTTCAGGTACCTTGTTAATCCATCTGGGTAAGGAGTGTGTTAGCAGATCTTCAACATAGATATTTTGCAACAATAAAGTAACTATCTCCATGACAAAGAACCCAACATTCCATAGCATGAAAAAGAATATTGATATTCATTATCATTTTATCTATGATTTGGTAGTAAATGAGCAAATATTGTTGGAATATTGCAACACACAAGAGCAGCTGGCTAATGTATTGACACATGATTTATCAAAGGAGAAATTCTGTTATTTCAATGGATTGTTTGGTGTCTATAGTTTTCAATCAAGAGGGTAAGTTGAAGAGTGATTCAAAACAAGAGTGAGTACATTGGGACATGGGTAGTTTAGTAGAAGTAGTCTTTTGGTCTTTGTCAAGTAGTTTTCTATATTTACTCATGTTTTATTAGTGTGGTTGATTCAATATCGTAGTGGGTTACAAGACCTATAGTATATGATTATTTGTTTATCTCTTAGCCTCTATATGTCATGTGGGCATATTTTATTATTTTTGTAACTTCATCAAGTCAATCAGAAATTAAAGAAGTCTCAACTTTCCTTCTCACTTCTTAATATTTCTTGATTTCTCTATACTCTCAGTCCAACACCAACAATTATAAATGTTGGAAAAGAGACATTACAAGCTAATTTTGAAGAATAAGAGATTTTTGAATGTTTGAAGAAATGTGCTATAGATAAATACCCTGGTCCCGATTGTTATACAAAGGGGTTCTATTTAAATTGTTGGAAGTCATGAGTCAATGTATACCCTAGACGTGACATGGTGTATGGAATTGTGAGAGGCCATACACAAGCACTTGACATACATAAAAGACAATAGAATATACAATAATAGAGTTAAGTATGATGTCTCATATCTGGATAGAGAGTTTGAACATAGATCCCAAAATTATAATTATCTCTTCACAAGACATTATATAACATCATAAGAGTGGTTGGGATGTAACTCATACACCAGGTAGAGAGTCTGAAACTAAAGGCATAAAACTAAAAGAACTAAAAACATCAGTGGTCTTGTCCTCGAAGTATGAGGACTCACCAATCCAAAATTTTATAGGGCAATCCAAGCTAGCAACAAGGGGAAAGAGAAATGGCAGCCCCTATACTATGAAATAATATAGGCACAAGTATGCATTAGTAAATGAAATGTATCAAGTATGGGAAACATTCATAAGTGTAGACATGATATCATAATAGGCTTAAAACAGGAAATGCATGACCAAGTATGACATTTAAAAGCTTAGAAAAGCAAGATCATATGAAAACATGATACAAGACCAATATGTTAGTACAAGGACATAACGTAATGACTTAAGGAAAATCATAGTTCTTTTGTACGATATTGGTTTAACCAACAATAGACCATGTGAGCTATAACATGAAATCCGATGTAACACCCACACCAAGATAAAGAGTGTACTCGCCAAGGTAGAACTCTGTATCATATTGTAAAGGCTTTATCGATCAACTAGCTAAGTCATTTAAGACAACCTATGGGGTACATAGTTTAGGACTACATATTGCTACTAGAGACTACCCTAATTGAGCCTCTACCTTAAAGTCCCCTTGGTGCTAAGTTAAATCCCAGAGGTTGATAAGTGGTAGATTTGCACTCATTTGAGGTTGATTTAGCTCAATTATTAGTGTCCCCAATGCCTTATTTGTCCCTTTCTAATTATAATTTCATGATTTGCATATATGAAAGGAACTGCACAAGGCAAGGATGAATATTTGAAAGAATGGCCAAAAGTGTGAAAAGAAGTACAAAATGTACATTGATTATTGCCAAGCAAGTAAGGCGGATGACCTACTGAACATGACCTCTCCGAAGTAACAGTTGAGATCACTTGTATTTATTGAGACAGGTTGGTGAACACCAAAAGAAAAGGGCGACTCACCAAATGAGAAAGGCAACCTTGCTAACCATCACTGAAAGTGACAGCGCAAGGAGGAAACAAAAGGCTCAAAAAGTGAACCTAGGTGGTACTTGGAGATATGCCAAATGTGAAAGTCAGACTCAAACAAGCCCACCAACTGAGTTGAAACACCTAAATCCTTTAGCAAGAGAAGGCGAGCTAAAAGACAATTGGCGATTCACAAAATGAGCTCAATGATCCCAACTAACGTCACCCAAAGTGTAACACCTCGAGTTTGAGAAAGGGAAAAATCTCAATTTTTAGGAAGATTTGGTGCCATCCGAAGGATACCAACCACAATCATGGATAAAGCCACAGACCGTAGGTGTGGTCCGTGTATTGGCCACCCAAATGAGCTTAGAGGACCACGAACCCCAGCCTGGACCAATGAACCGTCATTGGGTTTACGGCCTGTGGGTCGAGGACCATGGATCATGGCCTCAAATAAACTTTTTGACGTCGGACGCTGAACCAGTAGGACGGACCATCGGTCAAACCACGGTCCATTGGTCAAGGCATCATTTGAGGCCAGTAGTTACCTCTCTAGGGGCAGTTGGGTCTTTCCCTAATTAGTCTAGCCTAATACTATGTCATTTTACCCTTCACCAAAACCCCTATATAAGTGTTTTAACTCTAAAATTTTCCAATTGAAAATCATTCTCTCAATTTTATAAAAGAAGAATAAGTCTTCCTCTCAAATATTTCTCTCTCTATAAAACTTAAAGAAGAAGGGTCAAACCTAGGGTTTCCAAGTGAAGTCTCCAATTCCTCCACTGAAGTTAAGCAATTACCACTGAGGTATGATAGTTTTCATCCATGGATTCCTTCCATTCATGGAGTTCCAAAATTCTCTTATTTTCAAAGTTAGAATTTCCCAATTGAGTTGGGGTTTTCTTCTATATTATGGGTTCTCTTGATTATTTATTTGATTAATGCAATTATGATCTCTTATGCATAAATTGATGAAATTATATGATTTTATGATGACTTCCTCATGAACCCATGTAATTCCCATGTTTTCCAAATTATGATGATATGATGTGGGTTTTGGATTATGAATGAAGAGTTTATGAAATTAAGCACGTTCTTATGAAATTTATGTAAATGTTTAAAGGATGCTTTGTGAGTGAAATATCAATGATGATGTTGGTGTTTGGTTGTTGAATGGATTTCTCACATACACATGAAAGCATGATTGTGAAAGGTTTTCTCACATAATAAGGGTTTTAAGGTTGAAAGGTCTTCTCACCTAAATGAATCAAAGATTAAGAGTTATCTGAATGAAACCTAGCTTAGATTGGTTATTGAACGATACCTTTACATGGATGACTTATGACCTAGCTTGGATTGACAAGATAACATACCTTTTAATGGATAATAAGAACAAGTAAGAAAAATGACTATTCCATGGGATTTATGCTTAACACCGAGAGGATATTGAGATGGAAGCTCTTCTGTTAGTAGAGGTGAGGTTTGTAGAAGCAGTCTTCTTATCCCTTACCTATGTGTCCCCATAGGATAATTGTGTAGATAGACATTAGCTAGTGGATCCACCTAAGCTAGAAGTTCATGGTCCTTTCCTTGGCAAGTAAGACAACCATTTTCGGTGTGGGAGACATCGGGGGATCATGTTATAGCTCACATGATCTCTAAGTCGGCTAAGGCTACTTCCCACAATAATAATGAACTAAGGTTAGTTCAATAAGTATTTCACATATGTTCAAAGGTTTTAAAGAAGTTAGCTTGCATTAACCATGTTTTATGACATGTTTTACAACCCTTTTTATATCAAGTTTTAGCTTGGTCATTGCATGTTATGAAAATTGTCACGACCCAAGCCTATACCCTAGAAGTGACACGCCATACATGACTTCGAAAAGTCCCATACAAGCCTCATAGCATTCATAACATTCGATCTAAGGAAAATGGTACGGAATTAAGACCTTCTTTAAAACCATACAATCAAAAAACTTCATTTAAAAGAATCGAAAATAGCGGAAGTCTATTGTCTCACATGGCCATCTAAAACAACATCTTGAAAACTAAAGTAAGGACACGACCCTTTACGATCGAAAGACTAACAATTGTCTATTACATGAAAGAAAAGAAACATCTAAACACTTGTCCTCGATCTATGAGGATATACCACATTAGCCATGGAAGAATCTCAAATCCAAGATTCAACTAGAGAAAAAGCAACTCACATGCCGGAACATACACTTGTAGTAAAACACCAAGAAATATGGGTTAGCACAATTAAGTACCAAGTATGATAGCCATGCAAAAACATGCTTAAAACAGACATTTTATTTGAAAGTCATGATATATGCCAATTTTGAGAAAATTTCATGAACATAAGCATAAGAGGCATAATATACAAACATAGCCAACATACAAGTCATTTCACAACATTATAACATAATCAACATATAAGACATTTTATTACCGTAAGATTTCACCTCAAGCAACCCCAAGCCATACCTTGTGCAATGTATGAATAGCATCCCATACCACCATCCACACTAGGTACCACTTAAGGCCACCAAAAGTGAACTTACCATTCATCCTTTCCATCTTTACTCAATACTCATACATAAGAGACATAAACATTACATAAGTCATATAAACACATAAGGACCATCATCTAGGTTAAATCTAAGTCATACCTATGTAATGTATGAGTAGCATCCCATACTACTACTCACACTAAGTACTCCTTTGAAGCCACCATAGACAAGGCACTTTCATACACAATAATTCATGACAATGAAGTAATTTATAATACAATCCAAGTATAGCATGCATTATTAAATTAAATTCATAAGTCAACATTCCCCATTAGCTTCATAAAGAACACCTTCACTCATTAGACATTAAACCAACATTCTCATTAACATCCTCACAAGAGCATATTTATTTCATTTAACATTATAACATAAGGAACACACCATAACCCCTCTCAAAGCCTACTTGTGCTATGCATGGATGGCATCCCATACTACCACCCACACTAAGTAGTGCATTCTTGAGAAGCCATAGTTCATTAACATTCTTTGTGGGGGTAAGCCTTAACCGACATAGACCATGTGAGCAATTAATGGAATCCCGGTGTCACCCTAACTGAATAAGGGATTCCTACTTGCCTAAGGTTGGACCGTTGTTTTTAGCTTAGGTGGATCCACTAGCTAGACTTATGTGGGCACATAGTTATGGGATAGGGAGATTACTACTATATACCCCACCTCAACTCACGGATGAGCATCCATCTCTAGAGATTGTTTTTGGATACCCCGCCTCAACTCCCGGATGAGCATCCATCTCAATTTATATCCACTCGGTGTTTAGCATTTTTCCACACGGAATACTTAACATTCATTATTATGGGATAAAAGATTGGTGCTAGATACCCCGCCTCAACTCCCAGATGGTCATCCATCTCAAATCCAAAATTCATTCATTAGATAGATCATAGATTCAAAGAGGAGAATAGCCTTTCAACTAAGAATCCCATATTATGAGAAAGTCCTTTCACAACATGTCATTATCATTCATTAGAATACAATTGAGAATAGCCTTTCAATCAACCCATCACTGTTAACATAATCATAGAAACTTCATTCCTTAGTCATTTATGAGTGTGTGTGTATGTGAGAATAACCTTTCACATATAGCCTCATCATTCATAGGTGTTAATTGAGAAATAACATTCAATCATAACAGAATTACATTTTAAACACGATCATAACAATTTCATTGAGATCACATACATATACTTCACATCATAATCATACATATTCCTTCATGAAATTTCCCCTTAGGGCTATGAACCAACATCAACCCATAAATCTAAGATACTACAATAGATAAGGAAAGTGACATGATTCAATAACTAATTCATTATAAACATAAACAATTCAACATTCTTCCATGATCAATCAATTCCCATTCACAATTCACAACTTAAGAATTTGGGGGAAAACATGGGTTGAAGGGAGAAATCTTCTTAATTCATTTTTAAATCCACAATTTATTCATAATTCAATGCAATAAAGCCTTTGAAAATCGTTTGGAATCGAACCCATGCCAAGAATGAAAACTAGGGTTTTTGGGGAAACATTGGAGACTTGAAATCACTTTTGAGATTGGCTCCTTGAAAGAAACTAAGTCAAGGATGAAGACTACCATACCTTCTATGGAAGAACTCCACTAAAATCCCTTGAAAACGTTGAATACTTGACCTTGAGATCTTGAATCCTTCACCTCTAATGGAGGTTTCTAGAGAGAGAACCTTTGGAGGGGAGGGGAGGTTTCTAATTTGGGTTTTGAAATAATGAATTGAAAATAGAGTTTAATACTTTATAAATCCTTAAAATATTTTAAATAACCAATTAAAAGTGTCCCCCCAACTTAACTAAACTTAAAATGAATTTACTAAGATGCCCCACCTCTTAGCCGATTTTGGACAACAAACCAGTTGCAATCCACAAACCCCTACATACGGTTTGTAGGTGGGACCGTCGGTCTTATCAGAAATCCGTGGTTTGGTTCACCAACTTGGTTATTCGGGGCTTGACCTACGAAGGCCATCCACGGGGCGTGGATGGACCTACGGGGTGTAGATCCCCTTCCGTAGGTCATCTCAAATTTCCAGTTTTTTGGTTTCTTGGGGTCTTAAGGGTCCTCCTCAAGGACCCCTAGGGTAGTCCTTGGGGAGTCGTACCTTGACGTTTAACCCCTAAACCCCTCACCTAAGCTCGGGTCAACATTCTACCACATGAAACCCCATTACAACTCAAACACACAATCGTTAGGCTCTAGTTTCACCTATTCGTTTTATGGGTCGTTACATTATCCCCCACTTGGGAACATTCGTCCTCGAATGACAGTTAAAACACATTAAGGGGTTAACGACTCAAGACAAGCATCCCATCATGCATGCAACATCACAAACAAATGCACAAAACTAGGAGGAAACATCAACTCCACATCAATAAGCTCAATGCAACACAAGAAAGTAGGGACTACATCTACAAACTCATTATGCATTATAACTTCAACATTTTTCATTACATTGGAGGGATTACCTTCTCCAACTCATACCATGCTCATCATAACATCACTAAGCACATTATGCAATTTCTTCATAAACGCACTATTAGACATGTTCAACAATCAACCTCATGAAGCATATAGACAACTCATACTAGATGCACATCAACATGAGGATCATAATTCATAAAAGTCATTTTCTCATTTAGACATAAACTCATTAAGAACATGCATAACTTAAGGAGACCATGGAAAAACATATTCACACGTGACTCCAAAGCATGAAACAAACTACAAGGAACTCTTGGTCTCAAGTTTGAATAGGAATAGAAGGAATGAGATAGAGATATCAAAACTCTCAGCAACCTTACTATTCAACATACTATCCCCCACTTAGGACTAAACCCACCTAAGGTTAACATGAAAACAACATAGGAACCTCCATACAACATTCACAACCATAAGGAACTATCAACATACCGGTGCCTTCATCCGGATGAGCTCATTTGTCCTTCTTAGCTTGGAGCACATAGAAACGATTTCTCTTTGGAGCATTAGGATCTGAAACATCAAAAGAAGCTTGCATATCATCCCTTCCTTTTGTAGAGAGTGTTGGGCAATCTCTCATCTTATGACCTTTCTTTCCACACCCAAAGCACACATCTGTGTCGGCAAGACACTTACCCAACTGTTGCTTCCCACACTTGGCACATCTAGATCTTTCAAAAGAAGAACCACTTCTATTCCCTCCTTGAGTTTTAGGGTTAGACACCCTATCATTGTTGACCATTTGGGAATCTTGGTTGTAGAACCTCTTTTTGGACCTTGGTTGACTTTGTTCATCGGACCTAGACCTGTTCATCTCTCTACTCGTCCTCTCAAGTTTGGACTCCTTAATAGATTGCGCATACACTATGAGTCTAGAAATGCTCATATCATCATGGAGCATCACCGTACGACACTCTTTCTTAACTAGGTCGGATACACCGGTCACAAACATACTCATCTCATCCCTACGGTTAGACATCAAAGTTGGAGCATACTTAGACAATAGATAAATTTCAAGGAATACTCCTCCACACTCATGCTACCTTGCCTAAGGTTGATAAACTCCTACACCTTAACCTCCATCTTCTCACGGGGAAAGTACCTACCAAGGATTGCCTTCTTAAACTCCTCCCATTCTATAGGACCCCCTCCTACCGGCCTATTGCTTTTCAATTGAGTGAACCAAACTTGGTCAACATCATTCAATTGATAAGAAGCTAGTTTCGCTTTTTCTCTAGAAGTCACCCCCATAGCATTGAATATCTTATACACCTCATCCAAAAACTCTTGGGGATCCTCTCCTCCCACCTTAGAACCATGAAATATCAGAGGATTCATCCTCACAAAGTCCCTCAACCTAGAAGCCATAGTGCACTCAACAACATTCACTCTAGGCCCCATATCTCTATTAACTTGGGCCATCATGGCTTGGGCTAAGGTTAGATAAGCCGACCTAATCTCGTCATTAGTCATGGCCGGAGCATCAACCGAAACTTGATTGCCTTGACGAACTTGGTCACCTTGAGGACCTTGGGGAGGAACTTCCTCATTCACATTCTGCTCTTCCACTCTTCTTGCGGGCACCCTTCTTTTATTCATATCCTATAAACACAAGAGAACGATTAGGAAAATGAAACTTATAGAGCTAAACTATAAGGCACTACTTCAAGAATAATGAAAGAAATGTAACTTCCTAATGTCCTATAGCCTCTCACTCAAGATGTGTTGCGACTCATACCGATGAACAAGACTCTACTAGACGTGGCTTGTGAGACATCAATCCTAAAAACCATTTCCAAAATATTATGCTCTGACACCATGTTTGTCACGACCCGAGCCTATACGCCGGAAGTGACACGGCGTACAGGACTCCAAAAAGTCCCCATACAAGCTTCATAGCAATCATAACATTCGATATAAGGAAAATGGTATGGAATTAAAACCTTCTTTGAAACTATACAATCAAAAAATTTCATTTAAAACATTCAAAAATAGCGGAAGTCTATTGTTTCACATGGTCATCAAAAACAACATCTTCAAAACTAAAGTAGGGACACGGTCCTTTACAATCGAAAGACTAACAATTGTGTAATAAAAGAAAAGAAACATCTAAATACTTGTCCTCGATCTATGAGGACAGACCACTTTAGCCTTGGAAGAATCTCAAATCCAAGCTTCAACTAGAGAGAAAGCAACTCACTTACCAGAACCTACACTTGTAGTGAAACATAAGAAATATGGGTTAGCACAATTAAGTACTAAGTATGATAGCCATGCAAAAACATGTTTAAAACGGACATTTTATTTGAATATCATGATATATGCCAATTTTGAGAAAACTTTATGAACATAAGCATAAGAGGCATAACATACAAACATAACCAACATACAAGTCATTTCACCACATTAGAACATAATCAACATACAAGACATTTCATTATCTTAAGCTTTCACCTCAAGCAACCCCAAGCCATGCCTTGTGCAATGTATGAATAGCGTTCCATACCACCATCCACACTAGGTACCACTTAAGGCAACCAAAAGTGACCTTACCATTCATCCTTTCCATCTTTACTCAATACTCATACATAAAAGACATAAACATTACATAAGTTGTATCAACACATAAGGACCATCATCTAGGGAAACTCTATGTCATACTTGTGCAATGTATGAGTAGCATCTCATACTATTACTTACACTAAGTAATCCTTTGAAGCCACCATAGACAAGGCACATTCATACACAATAATTCATCACAAGGAAGTAACTCATAATACAATCAAAGTATAGCATGCATCATTACATTAAATTCATAAGTCAACATTCCTCATTAGCTTCATAAAGAACACCTTCACTCATTAGACATGAAACCAACACTTTTATTAACATCCTCATAAGAGCATATTCATTTCATTTAACATTATAACATAAGGAACACACCATAACCCCTCTCAAAGCCTACTTGTGTTATGCATGGATGACATCCCATACTACCATCCACACTACGTAGTGCATTCTTGAGAAGCCATAGTTCATTAACATTCTTTTTGGGGGTAAGCCTTAACCGACATAGACCATGTGAGCAATTCATGGAATCCCGGTGTCACCCTCATCGGATAAGGGATTCCTACTTGCCTAAGGTAGGACCGTTGTTTTTAGCTTAGGTGGATCCACTAGATAGACCTATGTGGGCACATAGTTATGGGATAGGGAGATTGCTGCTAGATACCCCGCCTCAACTCATGGATGAGCATCCATCTCTAGAGATTGTTACTGGATACCCTGCCTCAACTTCCGGATGGGCATCCATTTCAATTCATATCCACTCGGTGGTTAGCATTATTCTCAATGAAATACTTAACATTCATTATTATGGAATAAGATATTGTTTCTAGATACCCCGCCTCAACTCCTGGATGGTCATCCATCTAAAACCCAACATTTATTCAGTAGAAAGGTCATAGATTCAAAGATGAGAATAGACTTTCAACTAAGAATCCCATATTGTGAGAAAGTCCTTTCGCAACATGTCATTATCATTCATTAGAATACAATTGAGAATAGCTTTTCAATCAACCCATCAACATTAACATAATCATATAAACTTCATTCATTAGTCATTCAAGTATGTGAGAATAACCTTTCATATATAGCCTCATCATTCATAGCTTTTAATTGAGAAATAACATTTAATCATAACATAATTACATTCTAAACATGATCAATCAATTCCCATTCACAATTCACAACTTAAGAATTTAGAGGAAAATATGTGTTCAAGGGAGAAATCATCTTAATTCATCTTTAAATCCACAGTTCATTCATAATTCAATGCAATAAAGCATTTTAAAATCGTTTGGAATCGAACCCATGCCAAGATTGAAAACTAGGGTTTTTGGGGAAACATTGGAGACTTGAAATCACTTTTGAGATTGGCTCCTTGAAAGAAACTAAGTCAAGGATAAAGACTACCATACCTTCTATGGAATAAATCCATGAAAATACCTTGAAAACGTTGAAGACTTGACCTTGAGAGCTTGAATCCTTCACCTCCAATGGAGTTTTCTAGAGAGAACTTTTGGAGGGGAGGTGAGGTTTCTAATTTGTATTTTGAAACAATGAATTGAAAATAGAGTTTAATACTTTAAAAACCCTTAAAATACTATAAATAACCAAGTAAAACCGTCCCCCAACTTAACTAAACTTAAACTTAATTTACTAAGTTTCCCCTCCTCTTGGCCGAAATTAGACAGCAAACCAGTTGCCATCCACGATCCCCACGGGCCATACTAGAAATCTGTGGTTTGGTTTAGCAACTTGGTTTTTAGGGGCTTGACCTACGGAGGCCATCGACGGGGCGTGGATGGACCTACGAGGGGCGTAGGTCCCCTTCCATAGGTCATCCCAAATTTCTAGCTTTTTGGTTTCTTGGGGTCTTGGGGGTTAGGCTTTAGAGTCCTCCTCAAGGACCCCTAGGGTGGTCCTTGGGGATTCGTACCTTGATGTTTAACCCCTAAACCCCTCAACCTAAGCTCGGTCAACATTCTACCACATGAAATCCCATTACAACTCAAACACAGAAGGATCTAGTTGCACCTATTCATTTTACGGGCTGTTACAAAAATGTCCTATTTTAGCATGATTTAAATGTTTATATGCATGACTGTCATACTTGGTACATATTTTGTACTAACAAATACTCTTGCCTACATTTCCCCAAATGTAGGGTCAAATAGTCACGGTCCTCAGTTTTGTGGCTAAAGGTTGACTTGAGAGATTTTCGAGCTTCAGTGAGTCCTCATCTTCGAGGACGGATCTTCATTGTTTTCAAACTTCTTTCTTATTTTCAGTTTTGCACATGATGTATGGGTTAGGCCCAATTTCATTATATTATACTAGATGGCCAATGAAACAAAATGTTTAGACTTCCTCTTTACTTTTATAAAAACTATTGAGACTTGAAATGTATTTCTTTATCTTTTTTTCTATGTCTTATGTTATGAATGCTAAGTGGCTTGTATGGGGCCTCTCAGGGTCCTATACGCAATGTTACATCTAGGTGTACCTTTGGATCGTGACAAACTTTATAACCAGAGCACAAGGTTTAGAATGGACCTAGGATGTTTCATAATCCACATCGAGTATAGTCTTATTTATGAGTGTGAAGCGCGCCAGATTTATGAATGAGAGGCTACAAGATTTTTAGGAAACTTCACTTCTTTCATTACTCTAAAGTCATGTGATAGAGTTTAATTCTAAAAGGTCTCTCTCCTAATCCTTATTTGAGGCCTTACATGATATGGCTACTCGAAGAGCTTATGCTAGAAGGAATGTGTGGGAGAATGCATAACAAGAAGCTTCTCCCCAAGCTCCTCAAGTTCCAGCCGATACTTTGGCCGAGCATGTGACAATGTAGAATTTAGCGCTGCTTTTCAAGTATTGGCTCAAACCATGATGGCCCAAGCCAATAGGGAGGTTCCAGTTGTTGTCAACCCAAATGTGGGTACAACGACCTCTATAGTGAGGGACTTCACTAGGATAAATCTTCTAGAATTTCATGGTTCTAAGGTTGAGGAAGATCCTCAAGAGTTCATTGATGAGGTTTACAAAGTGTTGATGATCATGAGAGTGACGCCAGTGGAAAAGGACGGTTGGCCGCTTATCGACTTACGGTTGTTGCACAAATTAGGTTCAACCTATGAAAATAAGGGAGACCGAAAGATGTGGGTCCTCTTTATTGGGAAAAGTTTAAGGTTGCTTTCCTTGATAGGTTCTTTCCCCTTGAAATGAGGGAGGCAAAGGTTCTTGAGTTCATCAACCTTCATCAAGGAAGTATGAGTGTGAGGGAGTATGCTTTGAAGTTCACACAATTTTCTAAATACGCCTCGTCAATGGTTGCCGATCTTAGGGCAAAGACGAGTAAGTTTTTTTTGGGTGTGTCCGAAATTGTTGTTAATGAATGTCATACTACCATGCTTGTTAATGATATGGACATTTCTCGTCTCCTGGTTCATGCTCAACAGATCGAGGAGGAGAAACTTAAGAAAAAGTCTAGGGAGGCAAAGAGGGCTAAAACTAGTGATGGTAATTTCTCTTATGCAAGGTCTGATAGACATGGTCATCCTAGATTTCATCAAAGGTTTTCCGGTCAAGGTTCCTCCAATGCTCCTCCAAAGTTCAATAAACAAAGGGTGTCTAACCCTTATCATCGAGGAGCAAATATTAGTGGGTCTTCCATGCCAATATCTACTTGTGCTAGGTGTGGAAAGAAGCATAAGATTAAGTGCCTAGCTAGCTGTAATGAACCTAAAATTGAATAAGTTAAACTAAAGCCTAACATGTGTGTGTTTGAGTTGGTATGAGGATTGAGTAAGGTTTCATGTTGTTTGATGTTGTCTCAAGCTCTGGTTGAGGAGTTTAGGGGTTAAACGTCAAGGTACGACTCCCCATGGACCACCCTAGGGGTCCTTGAGGAGGACCCTAAGCCTAACCCCCACAACCCCTTGAAACCAAAATGTTGCCAAGAACTTGGTGACCTACGGAAAGGGACCACGCCCTGTAGGTCCATCCATCCCTTGTGGATGGCCTCCGTAGGTCATGGCCCCCAAATGCAAGCCACAACCCCAGACCACAGATGGACAGTATGTCCCGTCAACCCATCTACGGTCCGTGGATGGGGGTCTGTCAATTGGGCCTGTTTTGTAGCCAAGTTGCGGCCAAGTGTGGGGGTGAATTGGTAAATTCCCCCCAAGTCCTAATAAGTTGGGGGAAAATTGTTTTGGGTTTATTAACATATTTTAAGAGTATTAAAACATCAAAACCCTATTTAAAATTTCATTATTCAAATTCCCCAAATCAAAACCTCCCTTCCCTTCCTAAAGTCTCTCTCTAGAAACCTCCATTGGAGGTGAAGTCTTCAAGCTCTCAAGGTTAAATTCTCCAAGTTTTAAAGGAAGTTTCGTGGGATTCTTCAAGTAAAAGCTATGGTGGTCTTGATCCTTGTCTAACTTTTCATTCAAGGAGCCAAATCCAAAGTAATTTCAAAGTATGAAAACTCTAGGGTTTTACTCAATCTAATGGGTTCTAAAATAAAACGTTTTCAAATGGTTCCTAATGACAAATTATGATTGTATTGGTGTTTAATTGATGATTTATGATGAAAATACTCTATGAACCCATGATTTCTCTCAATTCCTAAATTGTGCCTTTATGAAGTGGGTTTGTGGATCATGAATGAATGTTGATGGATTATGCCTAAATTGATTTAGATTATTGAATTGTATCACTATTCATGCCTAATTGTATTAATGAAAGGTTTGTTAGTGAATGTGAATTCATGGCCTTGAAAGGGAAAGTTGTGACCTAATTTACATGTTGAAGTAGAATTGTGCTTGATCTATTAATCCACTGAAAGGTGGAGGTGTTTAATTACTTTGTATATTGTGATCATGGCCTTGAAGGCATAGTTTGAGGAATTTAAGTATTATCATGATATTGTATATGTGAATGTGATATGAAGGATTTTCATGTGATTTCAATGATAGAATGATGATCTTGTATATAAGGTAAATGTGTTGTGATTCAAAGCATATTCTCACTAAACACTCATGAATGTTGATGATGGAATGTGAAGGGTTTCTATAATGTAATGTTGTATCTTGGATTGGTAGACTTAGGTGCCCTCTTCTTTATAAATGAAAGCTACGTTGAATGTGATCTCTTGAATTGGTAGGCTAAGACATCCTTTTCTTGTATTGATGAATGTGATCATGAATGAAGTATCTTGACTTGGTAGGCTTAGACATCCTCCTCTTGAATAATGAATGTATTTTGACTTAATGTCTTAATGATCATGAATCGGTAGGCCTAATGTTGGTAGCCCTTTCATAAATGACTAATGAAAGTGTTGATGTCTCAGAATTGGTAGACCTAATGTTGGTAGCCTTTTCTTGAATGAATGAATGAATGTCTTAAGTTGGTAGACCTAATGTTGGGAGCCTTCTATAAATGACTAATGAGGTATTTTAGGCTATGTTTTGAACTAGTAGACCTAGTTGTGGTGGCCCTTCATGATGAATCTAGAACCCAATGTTAATGTTAAACCTTGAAGCAATAGACCTAATGGTGGTGGCCTACTTCTTGTGTGAGATGATGAACCTTGAAATGGTAGACATAATGGTGGTGGCCCTTTCTAGGAAGATCAATGTGCTATCCTTAATATACCTTGAATCGGTAGACCGAATGGTGGTGACCTTTCGTGTGTATGTGCTTTGGGTCGGTAGGCCTAATAGTGGTGGCCCTCTCAAGTACAACAATGTAAAGTGAATAAACTACTATATGGGAATGGAGGCTAAGCACCGAGTGTATATGGGTAAGATAGTGGCTCTCCCAATGTTACATTAGAGTCCAATGAACATCTTTTTTATCCCGTAACTAAGTGCCTACATAGGATGTGTACTAGTTCTACCCTAGGCAACTAGAACACCTTTCTTTGGTGTAGGGTTACATGACATCGGATTCCATGATTTAGCTATCATGGTCTATGTCGGTTAATGCCTATTCCCATCATGTGAGATGTGCATTATGGTTTCTTGAGGAGTTCGATGAAGTGTGGGTGGTAGTATGGGATGCTATCCATGCATTGCACGAGTGGGTTTTGAGAGGATCATAGTGTGTTCTCTAAGTCTTAATGGCTAATGTATGAATGTCCCCTTAGGATAAAGTTAATAGGAATGATGAACTAATGTCTAGTGATTGAATTTCCTCTAAATGAAGTTAATGAAGAATTTTGATTCTTATATGCTTAAATGTAAAGATGCATGCTATACTTGGATTGTCTTATGAGTTACTTCATTGTCATGACTTATCGTATATGAATGTGCCTTGTCTATGGTGACTTCAAAGGAGTACTTAGTGTGAGTAGTATTATGGGATGCTACTTGCACATTCCATAAGTATAACTTAGAGTTGTCCTAGATGTTGGTTTTAGTGTGATGATGTGACTTATGTAATGTTTGTGGCTCTTATATGTTTTATTGTGTAAAGATGCAAAGGATGAATTGTAAGTTCACTTTTGGTGGTCTTAAGGTGGTACCTTAGTGTGGGTGGTGGTATGGCATGCTACCCATACATTGCACAAGGTATAGCTTGAGTGTTACTTGAGGTGAAGGCATAAGGTGAAGGTAAAGGTTCATATGTGGATTATATTCTAATGTGAAAATAAGTCTTGTATGTTGGTTGTGACTTATCTTATGCCTCTTTTATCAATGTTCATGAAGTTTTACCAACATGGCATATATCATGACTTTCAAAGAAAATGTCTGTTTTAAGCATGTTTTTGCATGGCTTCCATACTTAGTACTTTTTGTGCTAACCCCATTCTTCTCCATTTTAACCAAAGTGTAGGATTTGGAGATATTGGTGTACTATGCTTGGAGAATAGGTTTCTAAGGTGCTTGAAGATGAAGATTCGGTGAGTCCTCATAGTTTCGAGGACAAAACCCACCTTGTTTCTTTATGTCTTTTAGTTATGTTAAAGTTTTTGTATGGGCTAAGTTCCAATGTTGGATCCAAAGTATTAGATGGTTTGAGACATAGTATAGAAAGTCTAGATAGTCTTGCACTTTCTTTTTAACTAAAATGTCTTCGATTGTAAAGAAGATTTATAATTCTTCTCTATTTTCCTATGTTATTATGTTCAACAATGCTATGAGGCTTGTATGAGACGACCCCTTCGGGGTCGAGTACGCCGTGTCGCCTCCAGGGGCTAGCCTTGGGTCATGATAAACATGGTATCAGAGCCAGGTTTTGGAATGGTCTTAGGATGTCTCAAACCACATCTAGTAGAGTCTTATTTATAATGTGAACCACGCCACATTATGAATAGGAGAATATTGGGTGTTAAGAAAGTCTCACTTCTTCATTCTTCAAGTCGTGCCATAGAGTTTAACTCTATAGTGTCTTTCCCTTATTCCTTATGTAATGGTCTTTAGAGTATGACCACTAGAAAAAAGTATGCTAGGAGGGTTGAGGGAGAGAAAAGGTTAGTTGTGATGCCAACTATGGCTATGTGACTTGATAGAGTTGAGATGATAGTTTGTGATGTGACTTTAGTAAGAATGAGTTGCTTATTGGTTATGTGTATTGTTGGTAGAATCCGACTTAGTCAAGATGAGTTTTGAGGTATATTGAAAGAGTTGATGAAATGTGGTGTTTTAGAAATGCATAAGTGTGATGAGTATGAAGGTTTAGTGATGTCTTGCTCCGACCTTAGAGTTTTAAAGAGTGAAGTTTTATGGAGTTGGTATAGGCTTACTCCCAAGTGGGGGATGATGTGCTTAGATGGTAAGGTCTTTGAGTGTCCTTGATGAGCATGAGTTAGGCTTGCTTGATCTCTCATATTACGAGGTGTAGTGAGTTTGAGGAATTTTGACCCAGTGTGGTAGACTCATATGAGACCTTGGGTGGTGTTGGTAAGGTGGTTGTGAGCAAGAGTTGCTTAATGAGGACCTTCTTAGATTAAAAGTACCGGCATGTTGATGGTTTCTTGTAAGTTGTGAATGTCTTGATTTAGGTTCTTATGTTCTGTTCACTGTAGGCCTTAGTTGGGTTTACTCCTAAGTGGGGGATAGTATGTTGAATAGTAAGGTTGTTGAGAGTTCTGATATCCTTACCTCTTTGTTTATGTGCCTATTCAAGCCTAAGACAAAAAGTTCCTTTTGGCTTGTTTCATGTTTTTGGAGTCATGTGTGACATTGTGTATCCACGTTCTCCTTATATTATGCATGTTCTTGATGCATTCTTGTTTGAATGAGAAAATGAGTTTTCATAAATTATGTTCCTCATGCTAATGTGCATTTACTATGAGTTGCTTATATGCTTCATGAGGTTAAATGTTGAACATGCCTAAATGTGTTTTTATGAACAAATTGCATAATGTGCTTAATGATGTTGTGATGAGCATGATGTGAGATGGAGAAGGAAGTTCCTCCAATGTAATGAGAAATGATGAATTTTTTATGCATAATGAGTTTGTAGATGTAGTTCCTACTTTCTTGAATTGCATAAAGTATGTTGATGTGAAGTTGATGTTTCCTCCTAGTTTTGTGCATTTGATTATGATGTTGCATGCTTGATGGGCTGCTAGTCTTGAGTCGTTAACCCCTTAATGTGTTTTAAGTGTCATTCAAGGTTGAATGTTTCTAAGTGGGGGATAATGTAACGACCCTAAAAATGAATAAGTTAAACTAGATCCTAACGTGTGTTTTGAGTTGGTATGAGGTTTGAGTGAGGTTTCATGTTGTTCGATGTTGTTTCGAGCTATGGTTGAGGGGTTTAGGGGTTAAACGACAAGGTATGACTCCCAATGAACCACCCTAGGGGTCCTCGAGGAGGACCCTAAGCCTAACCCCCAAGACCCCTTGAAACCAAACTGTTGCCAAGAACTTGGTGACCTACGGAAGGGGACCACACCCCGTAGGTCCATCCACACCTCGTGGATGGCCTCCATAAGTCATGGCCCCCAAATGCAAGCCACTGCCCCAGACCACTAATGGACAGTACGTCCCGTCAACCCATCTACGGTCCGTGGATGAGGGTCCGTCAACTGGGACTGGTTTACTGTCAAGTTGCGGCCAAATGTGGGGGTGAATTGGTAAATTCACCCCAAGTGCTAATAAGTTGGGGGACAGTTATTTTGGGTTTATTAACATATTTTAAGAGTATTAAAACCCTATCTTATATTTTATTATTCAAATTCCCCAAATCAAAACCTCCTTTCCCCTTATAAAGTCTCTTATTAGAAACCTCCATTGGAGATGAAGACTTCAAGATCTCAAGGTCAAATTCTCCAATTTTTCAAGGAAGTTTCTTGGGATTCTTCAAGTAAAAGGTATGGTGGTCTTGATCCTTGTCTAACTTTTCATTCAAGGAGCCAAATCCAAAGTGATTTCAAAGTATGAAAAATCTAGGGTTTTACTCAATCTCATGGGTTCTTCCATCAAAAGTTTTCAAATGGTTTGTAATGACAAATTATGGTTGTATTGGTGTTTAATTAATTATTTATGATGAGAATACTCTATGAACCCATGATTTCTCTCAATTCCTTAATTATGCCTTTATGAAGTGGGTTTGTTGATCATGAATGAATGTTGATGGATTATGCCTAAATTGATTTAGATTGTTTAATTGTATCACTATCCATGCCTAATTGTATTAATGAATGGTTTGTTGGTGAATGTGAATTCATGGCCTTGAAAGGGCAAGTTGTGACCTAATTTACATGTTGAAGTAGAATTTTGTTTGAGCTATTGATCCACTTGAAAGGCGGAGGTGTTTAATTACTTTGTATATTATGATCATGTCCTTGAAGGAATAGTTTGAGGAATTGAAGTATTATCATGATATTGTATATGTGAATGTGATTTGAAGGTTTTACATGTGATTTATAGAAGGTAAATGTGTTGTAATTGAAAGCATATTCTCACTAAACACTCATGAATGCTGATGATGGAATATGAAGGGTTTATATAATGTAATGTTGTATCTTGGATTGGTAGACTTAGGTGCCCTCTTCTTCATAAAAGAAAGCTATGTTGAGTGAGATCTCTTGAATTAGTAGGCTAAGGGATCCTTTTCTTGTATTAATGAATGTGATAATGAATGAAGTATCTTGACTTGGTAGGCTTAGGCATCCTCCTTTTGAATAATGAATGTATCTTGACTTAATGTCTTAATGATCATGAATCGGTAGGCCTAATGTTGGTAGCCATTTCATAACTGACTAATGAAGGTGTTGATGACTTAGAATTGGTAGACCTAACGTTGGTAACCTTTTCTTGAATGAATGTCTTGAGTTGGTAGACCTAATGTTGGTAGCCTTATATAAATGACTAATGAGGTGTTTTTGGCTATGTCGTGAACCGGTAAACCTAGTGGTGGTGGCCCTTCATGATGAGTCTAAAACCCAATGTGAATGTTAAACCTTGAAGCGGTCGACCTAATGGTGGTGGCCTCCTTCTTGTGTGAGATGATGAACCTTGAAATGGTAGACCTAATGGTGGTGGCCCTTTCTAGAAAAATCAATGAGCTATCCTTAATATACCTTGAATCGATAGACCTAATGGTGGTAACCTTTCATGTGTATAAGCTTTGGGTCGGTAGGCCTAATGTTGGTGGCCCTCTCAAATACAACAATGTAATGAGAATGACCTACTCTATGGGAATGGAGGCTAAGCACTGAGTGGATATGGCTAAGATAGTGGCTCTCCCAATGTTAAGTCAGAGTCCAATGAAAATCTTTCTTATCCCATAACTATGTGCCTACATAGGATGTGTACTAGTTCTACCCTAGGCAACTAGAACACCTTCTTTCGGTGTAGGGTTACATGACTCCGGATTCCATGATTTAGCTCTCATGGTCTATGTTGGTTAATGCCTATTCCCATCATGTGAGATGTGTATTATGGTTTCTTGAGGAGTTCTATGAAGTGTGGGTGGTAGTATGGGATGCTATCCATGCATTGCACGAGTAGGCTTTGAGAGGATCATAGTGAGTTCTCTAAGTCTTAATAGCTAATGCATGAATGTCCCCTTAGGATAAAGTTAAAGAGAATGATGAACTAATGTCTAGTGACTGAATGTCCTCTAAATGAAGTTAATGAAGAATGTTGATTCTTATAAGCTCAAATGTAAAGATGCATGCTATACTTGGATTGTATTATGAGTTACTTCTTTGTCAAGACTTATCGTATATGAATGTGCCTTGTCTATGGTGACTTCAAAGGAGTACTTAATGTGAGTTGTAGTATGGGATGCAACTTGCACATTGCACAAGTATGACTTAGAGTTGTCCTAGATGTTGGTCTTAGGGTGATGATGTGACTTATGTATTGTTTATGTCTCTTCTATGTTTTATTGTGTAAAGGTGCAAAGGATGAATGGTAAGTTCAGTTTTTGTGGCCTAATGGTTGTACCTTAGTGTGGGTGGTGGTATGTGACGCTACCCATACATTGCACAAGGTATAGCTTGAGGGTTACTTGAGGTGAAGGCTTAAGGTGAAGGTAAAGGTTCATATGTGGATTATATTGTAATGTGAAAATATGACTTGTATGTTGGCTGTGACTTACATTATGCCTCTTTTATCAATGTTCATAAAGTTTTACCAACATGGCATATAACATGACTTTCAAAGAAAATGTCCGTTTTAAGCATGTTTTTGCATGGCTTCCATACTTGGTACTTTTTGTGCTAATCCCATTCTTCTCTACTCCTACCAAAGTGTAGGGTTTGTAGATATTGGTGTACTATTCTTGGAGAATAGGTTTCTAAGGTGCTTGAGGATGAAGATTCGGTGAGTCCTCATAGTTTTGAGGACAAAACCCACCTTGCTTCTTTATGTCTTTTAGCTATGTTAAAGCTTTTGTATGGGCTAAGTCCCAATGTTGTATCCAAAGTATTAGATGGTTTGAGACATAGTATAGAAAGTCTAGAAAGTCTTTCGCTTGCTTTTTAACTAAAATGTCTTTGATTGTAAAGAAAGTTTTTAATTCTTCTCTATTTTCCTATGTTATTATGTTCAAGAATGCTATGAGGCTCGTATGAGACCCCTTCGGGATCGAGTACACTGTATCGCATCTAGGGGCTAGCCTTGGGTCGTGACACTAGCACGGACTGTTGCTTCAGTTATGGTTAAAGTGGTCATAAGATGAGGGATTTCCCAGTGCTTACGGCTAAAGGAAGATGGGGCAAGCAAGCTCCTCCTAGTGGTTCGGGTTCTAAGCTCCCAAGAAAAACCACTTTTTATGCACTTAAGACTCGTGGTGAATAAGAGGGTTCTCCCGATGCGGTTACCGGTTTGTTAAAAGTCTTCCTACTTGATGTGTATGCTTTACTTGATCCCGATTCTACATTGTCTTTTGTGATGCCATATGTGGCTATGAGGTTTGATGTTCTTCTGGATGTGTCGTTAAAACCTTTTCTGTCTCTACCACTGTTGGTGATTCTATTGTGGCTAGAGGGTCTATAGAAAGTGTCCCGTTTCCTTGTCCCGTAGAGTTACTCTTATTGATTTGGTAGAGCTTGATATGTTAGATTTTGATGTTATCCTTAGTATAGATTGGCTCCACTCATGTTATTCTTCTGTCGATTGTAGAACTCGTGTAGTCAAGTTTAAGTTTCTGAATAAGCATATCTTAGAATGGGAAGGGGAAAATTCTATGCCTAAGGGTCAGTTTGTCTCTTGTCTTAAATCTAGAAAGATGATTGCTAAGGGTTGCATGTACCATCTAGTTAGGGTGAGCGATATAGATTCTGAAACCCCTACTCTTGAGTCGATCCTTGTTGTTAATGAGTTTCTGGAAGTGTTCCCAGATTATTTACCCGGTATTCATCTTAAAAGGGAAATAGACTTCGGTATTGACCCTCTCCCAGATACGCATCATATTTCTATTGCTCCTTACCATATGGCTCTGGTAGAACTAAAGGAGTTTAAAGAACATTTTAAAGACTTTTTGGATAATGGTTTCATCCAACCACATATCTATCCAGGGGTGCTCCAGTTTTGTTTGTTAGAAAGAAAGATGGTTCTTTTCGTTTGTGTATTGACTATAGTCAGTTGAACAAGGTGACCATTAAAAATAAGTATCCTCTTCCAAGGATAGATTATTTGTTTGACTAACTTCAAGGAGCGAGTTACTTCTGTAAGATTGACCTCCGGTCGGGTTATCACCAGTTAGGGTGAAGGAAGATGATATTCTGAAAATGGCTTTCCAAACTCAATATGGCCATTATGAGTTTTTGGTGAAGTTGTTCGGTTTGACTAATGCTCCAGCAGCATTTATGGATTTTATGAATAGGGTGTTTAGACAATATCTTGATATGTTTGTATTTGTGTTAGTTGATGATATATTGATCTATTCGGGAAGTGAGGATGAACATATTGACCATTTGAGGATTGTATTACAAATTTTCAAGGACCAACAACTTTTTGCTAAGTTTAGAAAGTGTGAGTTTTGGTTGAGGTCCCTAGCTTTCCTTGGCCATATATTTCCAGTAAGGGTGTTGAGGTAGATCCTAAGAAGACGGATGCGGTCAAGAGTTGGCCTAGACCTTTATCCCTTTCGGATATTAGAAGTTTCTTGAGTTTAGCTGGTTACTATAGAAGATTTGTTTAGGGGTTTTCTTCAATTACCTCTTCATTGAGAACCTTGACTCAAAAGAAGGCTACGTTCATATGGTCTGAAGCATGTGAAAGCAGTTTTCAAGAGTGGAAGGATACACTTACTTATGCTCTGATGTTAACGTTACTGGAAGGGACTGATGGTTTTATTGTTTATTATGATGCCTCAAGAATTTGTTTAGGATGTGTACTTATGCGAAACGGGAAAATGATTGCCTATGCCTCAAGGCAACTTAAATTTCATGGGAAGAATTATCCTACCCTTGACCTTGAACAAGTGGCGGTTATATTTACCTTAAATATTTGGAGGTACTATTTGTATGATATTCATATGGATGTTTTTACCGACTATAAGAGTTAACATATGTGTTTAATCAGAAGGACTCAAAATTTCTCCAAACAAGGTGGCTTGAGTTATTGAAAGTTTATGATATGAATGTTCTCTATCACCCCGGTAAAGCGAATGTGGTGGCCTATGATCTTAGTCGGTTATCTATGGGTACTGTTGCTCATATTGAAGAAGATAAGAACGAGTTGGTTTGAGATGTTCTTAGATTGGTCCGGTTGGGTGTTCAGTTAGTGGAGTCCACCAAGGGTGGTGTTATGGTCCACAATGGTTTCAAACGTCTTTTGTGGCAGATGTGAAAGCCAAGCAATGTCTTGATCCAATTTTGGTTGACTTGAAAGAAGTGGTGCTTAAGAAGTCAGTAGAGGCTTTCTCCCAAGAGGGAGATGGTGTACTTAGATATTAAGGTATGTACCTAATGCTGATGACTTGTAGGAAAAAATCTTGTCAGAAGCCCATAGTTCTCGGTATTCCATTCATCTGGGAGGTTTATCCTAAGACATTAGCATTCCTACTTGGAAATGGGAATATTTGAACATGGACTTTATTGTGGGTTTTCCTCGCACTCGGCGACAACATAACTCGATTTGGGTTATAGCAGATTGAATGAAGAAATTGTATCATTTCATTCTCATCAAGGTTTCTTATTCGGCAGAAGATTATGTTAAGTTGTATTTAAGGGAAATGTTAAGGTAGCACGGAGGGCCTTTGTCCATTATCTCTGATCGTGGTACCAAATTCACTTATCAGTTTTGGAGATCTTTTCAAAAAGGTCTTGGTACTCGTGTTAAGCTTAGTATGGTTTTTCATCCACAAACCAATGGACAAGAGGAGCATACTATCCAAACTTTGGAAGATATGTTGAGAGCTTGTGTGATTGATTTCAAGTATAATTGGGATGATCACTTGCCTTTGATTGTGGTTGCTTATAACAATAGTTATCACTCGAGTATTGGTATGGCTCCATTTGAGGCATTGTATGGTTGTAGGTGTAGATCTCCTATAGGTTGGTTTGAGGTGGATGAAATTGCCCTAATATGTCCCAGTTGGTACATGAGGCCATGGAAACATTTCGGCTTATTAGAGAAAGGTTGAAAATGGCTTAAAGTCAACGAAAGTTATATGCTGATGTAAGTAGAAGAGATCTTGAGTTTGATGTTCATGGTTGGGTTTACTTGAAAATTTCACCCATGAAAGGTGGAATGAGGTTTGGTAAGAAAGGGAAGCTTAGTCCCCGATATGTCGGCCCATATCAGATTTTGAGGTATGATGGTAAGGTTTCCTATGAACTTGAATTGCCTAATGAATTGGCATCAGTTCATCTAATTTTCCATGTCTCTATGTTGAAGAAATGTATTGGTGATCCGACATCTATAGTTCCCTTAGAAGGTTTGGGGTTAAGGCGAATATTTCATATAAAGAAGTTTTGATTGAGATTTTAGATCGGCAAGTCAAGAAGTTGAGGAATAAAGAAGTTGCTTCCGTGAAAGTGTTGTGGATAAATTAGTTAGTTGAGGGTGCTACTTGGGAAGCCGAGGATGATATGATATCCCGATATCCTCATCTCTTCCCTTCTACCCCTACTCTAGCTTGAGGTAGTGAGTTCCTCATGGTTTTCTTTGTTTTGGGGTCATGCATCTTAGACATTTCCATGATTTCCTCATTTATTCATGTTCATGAAAAAGCTCAAGTGTTAAGAAAATGAGTCAATTTTATTGATTTCTACATATTATGTCCATATGAGTATGAGTTGCATATAGACTTCATGATATGATGATTGAGCATGCTTTTAAGCTTGGAGATAGTGTTTCCTCCTCAGATATGTGTAATCTTGTAATTGCATGCATGATGGGCTTCTAGGTCTTGTTCCTTTCTTCCTTATGATGTCTTGAGTATGTTTTAGCTACAAGTCAGATTTCCTTCTTGGTTATATGCATTTTGATGAAGTTTCATTGATGATTGGGTTGTTAGTTTCTCTCCAACTCTTTTCATACTACCTTGAATCTCATTTGAGGACGAATGATCCCAAGGGGGAGATAATGAAACACCTCGGATTTAAGAAAGGGAAAAATCTCAGTTTTTAGGAAGATTTGGTGCCATCCGACAGAGACCAACCATGGCCAAGAATTGATCCACAGACTATAGGTTCCGTCCGTGGATTGACCAACCAGATGAGCTCAGAGGACAACGAACCACAACCTACACCAACGAACCGTCGTTGGGTCCATGGTTTGTGGGTCGAGGTCCATAGATCAAGGCCTCAAATCCACTTTCTGATGCCGAACAATGGAACAGCAGGATGGACCATCGGTCAAACCACGATCGGCTGGTCAAGGCGTCGTTTGAGGTCAACATTTACCACCCTAAGGGTAGTTATGTCTTTTCCTAATTAGTCTAGCCTAATACTATATCGTTTTACCCTTCACCAAAACCCTATATAAGTGTTTTGACACTAAAATTTACCTATTGAAAATTATTCTCTCAAATTTACAAAAAAAGAACAAGTCTTCCTCTCAAGGATTTCTCTCTCTATAAAACTTGAAGAAGAATGGTCCAAGCTAGGGTTTGCAAGTAAATTCTCAAATTCCTTCATTGAAGTTAAGCAATTGGTATTGAGGTATGATAGTATTCATCCATTGATGGAGTTCCCAAATTCTCCTATATTTAAAGTGAGAATTCCCCCACTGAGTTAGGGTTTTATTCTATATTATGGGTTCCCTTGATTATTGATTTGATTGATGGAATTATGATCTCTTATGCATAATTATGATGACTTTCCCATGAACCCGTGTAATTCCTATGTTTTCCAAATTATGATGTTATGATGTGGGTTTTGGATTATGAATGATAAGTTTATGAAATTAAGCATGCTCTTATGAAATTTATGCAAATGTTTTAAGAATATTTTGAGAGTGATGTATCAATGATGATGTTGTTGTTTTGTTGTTGATAGGTTTTCTCACGCACACATGAAAGCATGATTGTGAAAGGTTTTCTCACATAGTAAGGGTTCTAAGATTGAAAGGTCTTCTGACCAAAATGAATTAAAGATTAAGAGCTATACTAATGAAACCCACCTTGGATTGGTTATTGAATGATACCTTTCCATGGATGAATTATGACTTGTGACCTAGCTTGGATTGGCAACAAAACGTGCCTTTCCATGGATAAAAACAAGTAAGAAAAATGACTATTCCATGGATTTATGCTTAGCACCAAGAAGATATTGAGATAGAAGCTCTCCCGTTTGTAGAGGACGGGTTTCTAAAAGCATTCTCCTTATCCCTTACCTATTTTCACCCTAGGATGATTGTCTCGATAGAAATTAGCCAGTGGATCCACCTAAGCTAGAAGTTCATAGTCCTTACCTTGGCAAGTAGGTCAGGGGATCATGTTATAGCTCACATTGTCACTATGTCGGTTAAGGCTACTTCCCATAATAATAATGAACTAAGGTTACTTCAAGAAGTATCTCACATGTGTTCACAGGTTTTAAAGAAGTTAGCTTGCATTGACCATATTTTATGACTCATGTTTTCTAACCCTTTGTATATCATGTTTTAGCTTGGTCATTGCATGTTATGATATTTCCCATTTTAGCATGATTTAAATGTTTATATGCATGGCTAGCATACTTGGTACATATTTTGCACTAACGGATACTCTTGCCTACATTTCCCCAAATGTAGGGTCTGACAGTCAGGGTCCTAAGTTTCGTGGATAGAGGTTGACTTCAGAGATTTCTGAGCTTTGGTGAGTCCTCATACTTCTAGGACGGATCTCATTATTTTTAGTCTTCTTTCTTATTTTCAGTTTTGGACATGATGTATGGCCTAGGCTCAATTTTATTCTATTTTACTAGATGACTAATGAGACAAAGTGTTTAGACTTCCGCTTTACTTTTATAAAAACTATTGAGACTTGAAATGTATTTCTTTATCTCTTTGTTCTATGTCTTATGTTATGAATGCTAACTGTCTTGTATGGGGCCTCTAGGGGTCCTATATGCCATGTTACATCTAGAGTGTACCCCAAGGTCGTGACACAAAGGGTAGCGTGTTTAGTTTTTGGGCCAAATTTTGAGAAACTATAAATAGCTCAAAGGAGGGAGAAATAGAGAGTTTTCTTAGAGGGATAGTGAAACACTTTAAATTGTGAAGAACACTTTCTAGCTTTAGGGTTTTTCAACTTTGTCCTTTAAAATTACAAATTAAAGTTTAATCCAAATTGGATTGGCTTGTCATTGCTTGATTTCATGTTACTCATGACTTCTTTCATGGAAGGTATTCTTTGCATTTTGTGATGGGTGGCTAAAACACAAAGATCTTGGGGTGCAATTATGGGGTTGGGTGTTGATTTAATGTAGTGGGTATTTTGTTATGCTCTATTTTGTTGATGTTCATATATGAATTTGGGCTAATTAGCATGGGGTTAATTTATGGCTTAAGGTTGCAAACTTAATTCCTACTTTCGATCTCTGGTCGATGCTCAAAAGAGATTAATTGGAGTGGGTAATTAGTCTGATACTAGAAATGTTGGTTTTATGTATGTAACTTGCTTGAAAATAAAGGTTAAGGGTTTGATCTATTTGCCCTACTTCTGCATTGAAAGAGAGAGTTGATTAAGGTATTTGGTTGTTTGGTATAGTGCATTTATGAAACTGAAAGGAGATTCTATGCAAAGATGCTTTGAGATCGAAAGAAGATTAGCATTATTGAAGATGACCTAGCCTATTGATGAATGGTCATCACTATAGAGCAACAAAATTACCCCTATCCTATATCAATTATCAATCCCCACGCCCCTAGATTTCTTGTTAACTCTTGAATTCACTAAAATCTTAGTTTAATTGTGACAATTGATAACCAAAACTTGTTATTAAATTAGTGGAATTATCCACCCACTTTATTTTACTATTACAAATGAATGAGTTTACAATCCAAATTTCTTGATAGAATTCTTTACAATATACCATTCTTTGTTGGATTTGAGCCCGACTCTTAGTTCGGTATTTTTATTAACTACGACCATTATCCCTTTTAATTGGTTTAATAAGGACATTTGAGCATTGTCAAAAAATGGTGCCATTGCCATCGAATGGTGGTTGATAATTGTATTTGAGAAATTAGTTTGTAAATTTGTTTAGTTGTAGTAGATTGTTGTTTTGAATTTGTCACGAGCAAAGGGTACCCCCTAGAGGTAACAAGACACATAGAACCCCGAAAGGCTACATGTAAGCCACTTAGCATATCATAACATAGAGCATTATAACATAAGAGTAAAAACGTATCTAAGTCCCAAAAAATCGTTCCTAAAGGAAAGCGGAAGTCTAGACTTGTCTCAATTAGCCACTTATTACAATCCTTGAATTAAATAGGGTCACAGCCCTTACAACATAATTCGAAAGACTACTACAAGGAAAAGAAACTAAAAAGACAACACCCGTCCTCGAACCATGAGGACTCACCACTAGCAAGAAGAATTTGAACAAATCCAAGCTCTAGCCACAATGGGGACCACCTTGAGAACCGTACCCTACACTTGGGAAAAATATAGGAAAATATGGCTTAGTACAAAAAATGCACTAAGTATGATAGTCATGCACAAAATTGTGAAACATGCTAAAAGGGACATTTTAGTTGAATGTATGCAATTTACTAAGTTAAAGCATCATTTGGAAGATAATTTAAAAGCACAAGTCATAAGCATAATCAACTCATAGATTAGCATATCATAATAAAAACATACATTAAATACCCTCAAAGATACTTGTGCAATGGATGAATAAGATCTCATAATCCCACCCATACTAAGTAAAGCTTCTTGAGTAATTATAGTTCATACTTCAAATTCTTGTACATACTATCATAGTGGGATTAGCCTTAACTGACACAGACCATGTGACCTAAAATGGAATCCGGTGTCTACCCCACACCGAAAAGGGGTTGTCCTACTTGCCTACGGTAAAACCATACTCTTAGCTTTGGTGGATCCACTAGCTAAAAACCTATGAGGGCACATATTTTATGGGATAAGGGGATTGCTACTAGAAACCGGTCTCTACTAACGTGAGGGCTTCCATCCCAAGAGATTGCTCCTAGAAACCCGGCCTCTACTAATGTGAGGGCTTCCATCTCATATCACTATCTACTCGGTGGTAGGCATTAATACCCACAGAGTGCACATTAAGTCTTGACTTAAGTTCATACTCATGGAAGAATGTCTTGACACTCAATCCAACATAATTCCTACTATAGTTCATAGATTCAATAGGTGAGAATAGCCTTTCAACCTTAGAATCATCATATTGTGAGAACACCTTTCACAACATACCGTATTCATACATAAGTGTACACATGAGGATAATCATCCAACAACTAGATCATATTCATATTCACTTTACTCTCAAAGTGTTCTAAAAACATATACATAAACCTCATAATCATGCATAATTCACATACTTTGCCCTTCAAGGACCACAGATCATATCCCATCAACAAATCTAGCATTTACTACCGTATACATAGATGATAACATAATTCAAGTGACCCAACTATCACAAGTATAATCTCATAACAACCTCCTATAATTAACAAACCCACATCACAAGTTCATAATTGGGGAAATTAGGGATTTCGTAAGTTCTTGGGTAACTCAACATAAAAACTATAGGAAACCATAAATTTATACATAATATATCATAAATTAATCATTATAAACGTTTTTTTAAAAGAACCTACAAGGTTGAAGTCAAACCCTAACTTTTAGGGAAATTTCTATATTTGAAATTGAGTTTGAAGGGACTCCATGGATGAAGGACTACCATACCTTAGCTATGGATCTCAATGAAATTGGTGTGAAAGCTTTGCTTCTTGAACCCTAGCCGCACCTTCTTTCTTTTTATTCTTCCTTCAAGTCTAGAGAGAGAATTTTTTTTTAGAGAAGATGAACTTTGAGATTTAATTTGGGGTTTTGGAAATAATGTGGGGAATGTGTATATTTCGACTTGAAAATACTTATCTAAAAAACTAAGGCAAAACGACCTCACTTAATACCCAACTAAAAAGGAATTACCTAAAATAACCCTCATTTAAGGTGGGCTAGCAGGGGTCACGCCCCTCTTCACCAGCCGTCAAGGGCACCACGGCCCGTGGTGGTGCCCGTGGTCCCTTGAACAGTAGCTAAGCTAACCACCCCTAAACCCCCAGACTTTAAGTCAAGTCCACGGCCACTCCCACGAGCTTTCAAGGCCTTCACAAGCCGTGAAGTGGCTCATGTGGAGGAGGCCATTTCGGGCGCCCTCGAGGGGCTCACTGCCTCACCACCACGGGTGTCACCACAGGTCGTGGTGGCCACCACGAGCCGTGAAGGCTGGTGTGGAGGTGGGCAGAGCCCTGGAATGCTAAGGCAGCCTTGGCCCCTTGAACCCTTGCCCATTTCCTTAGGATCTAGCCCTCCTTCCTTGACATTAATCCTCACGTTTAGCTCTAGTTTTAGCCTACTAGTTTCAGGTGTGTTACAATATCTCCCCCTTGGGAACATTCGTCCTCGAATGACAATTTAGACACCTTACGAAATTAAAGACTCAATACTAGCAGCCCATCATGCATGAAACATCAAAATAATGCACAATTCAAAGGAGGAAACATCAACTCCATCTCAAAACATAATCAATGCAATACAAGGATGTATGAACTACATCTACCAACCCAATATGCATGAGACTCAATATTTCTCATATTAATAAGAGAAACTAAATTCTCCAACTAAGATTATGTCCAACACAATACCATGGAGCCAATATGCAGTTACTCTCAAAAGCATACTAAAGCATGTTCATCAACTCATCTCATGAAGTAAATTAGGCAACTCATACTAAATGAACAACAACATGAGGAACATAAATTATGAAAACTCATTTTTCTTACTAAATATGAATTTCTCAAGAACATGCACTTCATAAGGAAATCATGGAAACACATACACACACATGACTCCCAAAACACTAAAATTCGAGAAGAACTACTTACCTCAAGCTTGAATAGGAGTAGAAGGAAAGAGATGAGGATATCGGGACTTCATATCGGCCTCGGCCTCCCAAGTAGCACCCTCAACTAAATGGTTTCTCCATAAAACCTTCACGGAAGCTATTTCCTTGTTTCTCCATCTCTTGACTTACCGGTCAAGGATCTCTACCGAAACCTCTTCATATGAAAGGCTTTCATCAACTCCCAACCCTTCTAGATGAATAATGGACACTGGATCTCCAATACACTTCTTAAGTATGGAAACATGAAATACCGGATGAACTGGAGCAAACTCATTTGGAAAATCCAACTCCTAGGCAACATTCCCAATATGTTTCAAAATTTGATATGGGCCTACATACCTAGGACTAAGTTTCACTTTTTTGCCAAACCTCATTACACCCTTCATGTGTGAGATTTTTAAATAGACCCAGTCATTAACTTCAAATTCTAGATCCCTTCTTCTTACATCGGCATAAGATTTTTGTCTACTTTGAGCAATTCTCAACCTCTCTCTAATGAGCCAAACTTTCTCAATAGCTTCATAACCCAATTCGAAACTAATAAGAGCAATTTCACAAACCTCAAACCAACCAACCGGATATCTACATATCCTACCAAACAAGGCTTCAATGGGAGCCATACCGATACTAGAGTGATAACTATTATTGTAGGGTAACTCTACTAATGGCAAGGGGTCATCCCAATTGCCTTTGAAATCTATAACACATGTCCTCCAATGTTTAGATGGTACGTTCCACTTGCCCATCGGTTTGGGGATGAAAAGTCATGCTAAGCTTAACTTTAGTACCAAGCCCTTTTTGGAATGACTTCTAAAAGTGTGAAGTAAATTGAGTGCCTCGATCCGAAATAATAGATAAAGGTACCCCATGCAACTTCACTATCTCACTTATATACAACTTGGCATAGTCTTCCGCCGAATAAGACACCTTGACGGGGGTAAAGTAGGTTGATTTTGTCATCCTATTAATAATGACCCAAATAGAATCATTTTACCTTCAGGTGCAAGGCAAACCCATGTTAAAGTCCATATTCACATCTTCCCACTTCCAAGTAGGAATAGGAATATCTTGTGACAAGCCTCCCAGCCTTTGGTGCTGAACCTTAACTTATTCACAATTAGGACATTTGGCTACAAATCCCGCAATATCTTTCTTCATGTTGTTCCACCAATAGACTTCTCATAGGTCACGGTAGATCTTGGTGGCTCTCGGATGAATCGAATACTGAGAACTATGAGCTTTCTCTAAAATTTTCTCTCTCAAACCATCCACATCCGGAACACATAATCGACCATAGTACTGAAGCACCCCATCTCTTTCTTGGGAGAAAGCCTCAACAGACTTCTTGAGTACCGAATCTTTCAACTCAATTAATAAAGGATCAAGATCTTGTTTAGACTTCACATCCATCATGGTGGACGATTCAGAGCCATTATGAACCATGACACCACCCTTGGTGGAATCCACTAGTTGAACACCTAGCCGAGCCAACCAATGCACATCCCGAACTGAATCTTTCTTTTCTTCATCTACATGATCCACACTACCCATTGAAAACCTACTAAGAGCATCCGCTACCACATTAGCTTTATCGGGGTGATAAAGAACACTCATATCATAATCCTTCAACAGACCTAACCACCTTTGTTGACGAAGATTCAAGTCCTTTTGACTAAACACATATTGAAGACTCTTGTGATCGGTGAAAACATCCACATGGACCCATACAAATAATGCTTCTATATTTTTAAGGCAAATACAACCGCCGCTAATTAAGATCATGGGTAGGATAATTCTTCTAATGGATTTTAAGTTTCCTTGAAGCATAGGAAATCACCTTACCATTTAGCATAAGCACACATCGCAACCCAACTCTAGAGGCATCACAATACACCACAAAACCATTTGTACCCTCCGGTAAGGTCAACACTGGAGCAGAAGTAAGTCTATATTTTAACTCTTGGAAACATTTCTCACAAGCTTCCAAGCACACAAACTTAGCCTTCTTTTGAGTCGAAGCTGTCAATAGAGAAGCAATGGAGGAAAACCCTTCAACAAACCTCCTATAGTTACCGGCCAAACACAAAAAGCTTCTAATGTCGGAAGGAGATAGAGGTTTAGGCCAAATTTTTACCACATCCGTCTTCTTAGGATCTACCTCAATGCCCTCACTTGACACAATATGACCAAGGAAAGCTACAAACTTTAACAAAAAATCACACTTACTAAACTTTGCAAATTGTTGTTGGTCCTTAAGCACTTGCAACACAATTCCCAAATGGTCCATATGTTCATTCTCACTCCTTGAATAGATCAAGATATCATCGATAAACACTATCACAAGCATTTCTAGGTATTGCCTAAACACTATTCATCAAATCCATAAATGTCGCCGGGGCATTCATCAACCCAAATGACATAACCACAAATTCATAGTGACCATACTAGGTCCTAAAGGTCGTCTTGAGAATATCAACCCTTCTCACCCTCAATTGGTGATAACCCAAATGAAGGTCAATTTTGGAGAAATAGCTAGCCCCTTGAAGTTGGTCAAACAAGTCATCGACTCTCGGAAGGGGACATGTATTCTTGATGGTCACTTTGTTCGATTGACTATAATAAATGAACATTCTAAGAGATCCATCCTTCTTTCTTACAAAAAACACCGGACCACCCCATGGAGAGATACTTGATCGAATAAAACCCTTATCTAACAAATCCTTCAGTTGCTCTTTCAACTCTTTCAACTCGGCCAAAGCCATTCAATAAGGAGGAATGGAGATAGGTTGTGTATCTGGCAAAAGGTCAATACCAAAATTTATTTCCCGCTCGAGAGAAATACCAGGCAAATCATCAGGGAAAACTTTCGGAAACTCATTCACTATCGAAATCGACTCTAGAGAAGGAGTTTTGGACTCAACATCCATCACCTTAACAAGATGGTAAATACACCCTTCGGAGAACATTTTCCTAGCTTTAAGGCAAGAAACAAATTGACCTCTAGGTATTGAATTTCCCCCCTTCCACTCTGAGATAGGCGCATTTGGAAATTGGAATTTAATCACCAAAGTCCTACAATCGATAGAGTCATAACATGCATGCAACCAATCCATACCCAAAATCACATCAAAATCTAGCATATCTAACACTACCAAATCCACCAAAGTAACTCTATGAGCCAAAGAAATGGGACAACTTCTATAGACTCTTTAAGCCACCACCGAGTCACCAACCGGGGTAGAGACCGAAAAAGGTTCTACTAACACTTCGGGGAGTATCTCAAACTTCATAGCCACTAAAGGTGTCACAAAGGACACAGTTGCACCGGGATATATCAAGGCATTAACATCAATAAAAAAGACTTTTAACATACCGGTCACAATATCCAGGGAGCTCTCTTGGTCACCTTGGGATTGAACAGCATAAAAGCGGTTTTGCTTTTGGGCATTGGAGTTTGCACCGCTTGGAGGAGCTTGCTTGCCTTCTCTCCCCTTGGCCATGAGTACCGTCCGGGCAATCTCTCATCTTGTGGCCACTCTTTTCACAACCATAGCACCCATCCGAGCCAAGTAAGCACTTGCCATCATATTTTCTACCACATTTTGCACAATTAGGCCTATCATCATAAGAACCACCACTATTACCTCCTTGTGGTTTAGGGTTGAAAACCCTATCCTTGGGGGAGCACTAGAGGAGCCTTGGTTGGAGAACCTTCTTTTGAACCTTGGTTAACTTTGTCCATCGGACCTAGCATTGGAGATATTCCCATCACCGATTCTAGCTCTTTTCACCTCCCTATCTTGTCTTGGAGTTTCTCATCCTCCATTTGTTAAGCATACACCAAGAGACGTGAGACTTCCATATTATCATGAAGCATTCCTGAACGACATTCTTTTCTTACCAATCTAGACACACCCATCAAATACCTACTCATCTTATCCCTTGAATCTGCCACCAAAGCTGGAAAATACTTGGAAAATTGGGTAAACTTTAATGAACTCTTCCACCTTAGTTTCCCTCAACTCTCAGGGAAAGAACCTATCAAGGAACGCTGATTTAAACACTTCCCACCCTATGAGACTCGCTCCTACCAACCTATTATTCTTCCATTGATTATACCATACTTGTGCCACACTCATCAATTGGTAAGCATCTAACTCCGCTTTCTCTACCGAAGTCACCCCCATAATATCAATTATTTTGTAAACCTCTTCCACAAATTCTTGAGGGTTCTCTCCCACTTGGAGCCATAAAATTTGGGAGGGTTCATTCTAGCAAAATCCCTAACCCTTGAAGTGACTGAATTCACATTAGGGTTCACATGAGTCCCAACATCTCTATTGGCATGAGCTATCACCGCTTGGGCTTGAGTAGTCAAAGCTTGGACTTGAGTCGTCATAGTTTGGGCCAACATTTGAAAAGCCAACCTAACCTCCACGTCCTACATAGTCGAAGGATTAACCGAAGCTTGATTATCTTGAGGAGGAGCTTCTTCATTCACATTATCACCCTTCATTCTTTTTGCATTAGCCCTTCATGTATTCATTTCCTGAAGACAAAGGAGAAGGATTAGAAGATGGACTTTATAGAGTTAAACTCTAAGGCACAACTTAAGAATTAATGAAAGAAGTGAAATTTCCTAACAATCTTATAGCCTCTCATTCATAAGTGTGGCACTCTTCACACTCATAAACAAGAGTCTACTAGATGTGGCTTATGAGACATCATCCTAGAATCATTCTAAACCTTGTGCTCTAATTACCAAGTTTGTCACGAGCCAAGGGTCCCCCGTAGACGTAACAAGTCACAAAGAACCCCGAAAGGCTCCATGTAAGCCACTTAGCATATCATAACATATATCATTATAACAATAAGAGTAAAAATGCATTTAAGTCCAAAAAAATCTTTATAAAGTAAAGTGGAATTCTAGACTTGTCTCAATTAGCCATCTATTACAATCCTTGAATCAAATACAGCCATAGCCCTTACAACATAATCCTAAAGTCTACTACAAGGAAAAGAAACTAAAAAGACAACACCCGTCCTCGAACCATGAGGACTCACCGCTAGCAAGGAGAATTTGAACAAATCCAAGCTCTAGCCACAATGGAGACCACCTTGAGAACCGGACCTTACACCTGGGGAAACTGTAGGAACATATGGGTTATTACAAAAAATGCACCAAATATGATAGTCATGCACAAAATCGTTAAACATGCTAAAATGGACATTTTAGTTGAATGTATGAAATTGACTAAGTTAAAGCATCATTTTGAAGATAATTGAAAAGAACAAGTCATAAACATAATCAATCATAATAAAAACATGCCATAAATAACCTAAAATCATACTTGTGCAATGCATGAATAAGATCCCATAATTCCAGCCATACTAAGTAAAGCTTCTTGAGTAACTATAGTACATACTTAATATTCTAGTACATACTATCATAGTGGGATTAGCCTTAACCGACATAGACCATGTGAGCTAAACATGGAATTTGGTGTCTACCCCACACTGAAAAGGGGTTGTCCTACTTACCTAAGGTAGAACCATACTCTTAGCTTAGGTGGATCCATTAGCTAAAGACCTATGAGGGTACATAGTTTATGGGATAAGGGGATTGCTACTAGAAAACCTGGCCTCTACTAACGTGAGAGCTTCCATCCCAAGAGATTGCTCCTAGAAACCCGGCCTCTACTAACGTGAGGGCTTCCATCTCATATCACTATCCACTTGGTGCTAAGCATTGTTACCCACAGAGTACACATTAAGTCTTGACTTAAGTTCATACTCATGGAAGAATGTCTTGAAACTCAATCCAACATAATTCCTACTATAGCTCATAGATTCAATAGCTGAGAATAGCCTTTCAACCTTAGAATCATCATATTGTGACAACACCTTTCACATCATACTATATTCATACATAAGTGTGCACATGAGGATAATAATCCAACAACACAACAACTAGATCATAATCATATTCACTTTATTCTCAAAGTGTTCTAAAATCATATAGATAAACCTCATAATCATGCATAATTCACACACTTAGCGCTTCAAGGACAATAGATCATATTCCATCAAGACATCTAGCATTTACTACCTTAGACATGGATGATAACATAATTCAAGTGACTCAACTATCACAAGCATAATATCATAACAACCTCCTATAATTAAGAAACTCACATCACAAGTTCATAATTGGGGAAATTAGGGATTTCATGGGTTCTTGGGAAATTCAACATAAAAAACTATAGGAATCCATCAATCTATACATAATATATCATAAATCAATCATTAGAAATGTTTATGAAAGGAACACATGAGGTTGAAGTCAAACCCTAACTTTTGAGGAAATTTTTTATATTTGAAATTGAGTTTGAAGGGACTCCATGGATGAAGACTTTCATGGATGAAGTACTACAATACCTGAGCTATGAATCTCAATGAAATTGGTGTGAAAGCTTTGCTTCTTGAACCCTCGCTCCACCTTCTTCATTCTTCTTCCTTGAAGTCTAGAGAGAGAATTTTTTGAGAGACGATGAACTTTGAGATTTGATTTGGGGTTTTGGAAATAATGGGGGAATGGATGTATTTTGACTTAAAAAGACTTATATAGGTGTATAAAACTAAGGCAAAATGACCTCACTTAATACACAACTAAAATGAAATTACCTAAAATAACCCTCATTTAAGGTGGGTTGCCCAGGGGTCACACCCCTCTTCATGAGCTATCAAGGGCACCACGGCCCGTGGTGGTACCCGTGGTCCCTTGACCAGTAGCTATGCTACAACCCTAAACCCCCAGACTTTAAGGCAATTCTAAGGCCGTGAAGTGGCTCATGTGGAGGAGTCCATTTTGGGCAGCCATGAGGGATTCACTACCTCACCACCACGGGTGGCCACCACGAGCCATGAAGGCTGGCATGGAGGTGGGAAGTGCCCTGGCAAGATAGGGAAGCCTTGGCCCTTGGCAATTTCCTTAGGATCTAACCCTCCTTCCTTGACGTTAACCCTCACGTTTAGCTCTAGTTTTAGCCTACTAGTTTTTGGAGTGTTACAATATTGTTGTTGGGTGATTTGTCGGTTTAATAGAATGAGCGACCATGGTAGTGACAATGATAGTCACTATGGTCAAAATGACTACATAAGTGATTTGAATTATATGTATGTGAATGTCGATCAAACCACAGGATCCATCCAGATACCTCTCACAACTGGGAGGGTTGTGTTTCATATAAATAGAACAATGCTACAATTGCTCCAACTAAAGGGGAATTTTGGGGGTGTAGCTTATGAGGATACATATGAACACCTTATGATTTGTGTGGAGGTATGTGGACCATTTGTGTTCAAGAACATCTCTTAGGAATCCGTAAGATTGATATTATTCCCGTTCTCTTTAACAGGTTAAGCTACAAGATGGTTGGCAAAATAGCTGATAATTCTATCACTTCGTGGGAGGATTAGAATGATGATTTCTTGGAGAGATTGTTTCCACCATCGAAGATGGTTATTGGAACAAGGATCGATATAATGGTTGGAAGGATTGGTAATGTGTAAATTGGAGAGATAGGGAGACTGACAAAGATAGATATGTGCCTCCCTATTATTTTCAACAACCAAAAGACCTAGCTAAGCTAGAAGGAAACTGAACTGAGGAAATGCTTACAAGGATCTTCAACAAGGGTCTGACAAAGTTTTAATGGAATTGAAAAATGACTTCTCCACTTTATCTCAAATGGTGACCTCTCATTCGGTATCTATCAAGCAGTTAAGAGCCAATTATGCCGGATCTCCACCCATCTCAATCCAAGGCAAAGGGGAATATTTCCTAGGGACACCGTCCCAAATCCCAAAAATGAATTTAAAGGAAATGAGAACTATATTGTGCCATGATGTTAAATAAGACACTACTTGGGAGGAAACCCAAGTTGTTACTTTTTTTTACTGCTTTCAATAATGTGTGTTGTGAATGCAGGTTGAAAAGAAGTTTAAAGGATGCAAAAGGAACATTGAGCGATGCCAACACCATATCGGCGATCTACCAAAGGAGTTGTGCAGACTCATTCTTTTCTGCCTTCTGATCTAGAAAATGTGGAAAGTGTACTGTCGATTTTGGTGAGTTGAGCTCCATACGGTGATAGGCCAAAGTGCACTATGTGAATTCTATCGAGTTTACTAAATCAGCATTTAGGTTTGATATTCATTCAGGTATGTTTGGTGAACTTCAGCTTCCATCGGTGATTCGCTGAACATGTTCGACGACGTTAATCTTGACCGTCGAATATGCGTGATATAAAAAGGCCAAAGGTTTTTAAAAATTCAAAAATAAAACCCTTTAGAATCCTTGAGCCATTTTCTTTCCTCTCTCTCTTGCAATACCTTGTTTGAGTAATTGTGAGTCTTTAGTGTGTGATTTCTTAGTGTGTGGAGTGCATTTGTTTGCTATATTGGTCGAGTGAAACCTAGTTTCCTATTATTTCCGAGTTTGCTTCATATTGAGGCTGGTTTTCAATTTTCATCGTGCTTTTTGAGCTTTAAACTACATTATGTGTACGGCCTTGAAGCGATTTGATTATTATGATTGATAGATTTCATTGGGTGGACCTATAATGGGAGTACTAAAATGTACCCATGAATAGAATGTGTTCGTTTTTTCCTAGAACTTGTTTAGCTTGAATGTATGGATTAATTGTGAAATTGAACTTGTAAAGTTGATGGGTCTTGCTTTAATTTGAGGTGGGTGAAGTTTGGGTAAACCAGTGTTGACCCAATTGCATGATTTTTCCCAATGATGGACAGTGTGACAAATTTTTAAAGGTCAAATCGTCAATTTTAGCAATATTTTGCAATATTTGTGGGAAGTCTAAGTACATATGGGTAGATAAGCATATATGTGGGTTGTATTGATATTGGAAGACTGGCTTTTGTTGTGTATGTCGGGTTTAAATATAGAAATTAGGCAGTGGGCTAAACATCTTCTGTTTGGCGGTCTTGTCTTAGTTCTCCAAGGAGGTTAGGTGAATCACCGAGTATGCCCTAACTCTCCTTCTTGAGTGAATACGTGACCTTGTGTACTGTCCCATTCAGCGAGCTTGTCTTAATTCGCTGAACCAACTTAGAGAATCACTGATTTAGAGTGTACATCGCCCTTGAGGCATGTTCCTTTTCATTTTGCATCATCAGTTTAGGTGGACTTGACTTAGCTCGCCGAAACCAACACGGTGAATCGCCGAGTTGGAATTGACTCTTCCCTTTATGCATGATTCCTTTGATAATTTCCAGTGTCCATTTCGGCGATCTTACTGGAGCTCGCCTATCCTGTTAGGTGATACAACTTCCTATTACGTGAACCTCAGGGTATTTTTGAAATATGATTCCAAGTAAGTTTGATTTAAACTAACCTCTACCGCTTCTATTCTTGAATGTGTTTTCTTTGCAATTCATGGCTAGAACAAAAGGTAATCAATTGATGACATCACACACAGAGTTCAACATGACTCTCCTCTTTCCCCTCATATGAAAAGACATAGGGGTATTTCTATTAATGAGCCCTCTGAGGCACCTCGTGCTCAACAAGCCACTCTACATACTCCAGCAAATGCGGGTAAAATACCCAAGAAGCACATTGCCAAGAAATAGATTAATATTCGCTCGAAGATAGTATCGCCTACACAAGATCCAACCCCTTGTTCTCATGTTCTCCTAATCATAGCTCCCAAGTCCCTAAATAGGCTAAAGAAGAATGGAGAAAGAACAATTCTTGATAAGCGAACGCTCTCAACTGATGTTGTTATTAGCGACTACCCGGTTATACGGGAGACAATCAAGTTTCACATATTTGAACAATTCACGAACCTTAGGGAACCATATGTGCCAAAGTGGCTCATCCAATTCTACTACGCTTATTCCAAGGCCCTGTCTTAAAAGAGAAAGGGTACAATCTGGAAACACCTAGAAGAAGTGAAGGTACATGGCAAGAAAGTGTCTTGTGATGCTAGTGCGATAAATGAGGTTCTTGGTACCAAAAGTAACTTAGGCAATAGATTACAGCTTCGTATGAAGTTCAAGTTAGATGCCCACAAGGAGTGGCTATAACTACTAATTGCAGATTCATCTCCTCCATGGAAAGTGGAAGGGGTACAAATTGAAAAGAAATATTGTATGTTGTTATTGGTTTGGATTCATTAGCAGCTACATAATTTCATCTTAAAATGAGTCAATCCTCCAGCTTCCAAAAGCAGTATAGGGGGTGTATCATTGATCGGATTGAACTTAATGTCGGATCCATAATTATGGAGGAGATGCTGATGAGGGCAAGACAAGAGCATACCTCCCTTCCATTCCCCGTTCTGATTACCTAGCTTTGTGAAAAAACGGGAGTTCCCTTTAGGGAGACTACAGATGTAAGAATCACCCCAGCCTCCTCTAATGACATTCAATGGATTAAGAATGATTGTTTATGAGACTATTCATCTCGGAGGAAGCCTCCACCACCAGACTCAAAGACTCTCATTTGAGGCCAATACACCTGCTCCTTCTGTGGAGTAGGCAAATATACCTTCCTTTCTTGATGTGCCTACTTCTTCTATTGCTCCTGCTTGTTCTTTTGTTGTTTCTGCTATTCTGCCTACCCCACTTCTACTACCAGTCCCCCCATTTGACCCAGGCCCAGATATATCAAATAGGTAGTCTTGTTCGATCGGTGGATGTTAGAGCCATGAGGGTTAAGAAGTACTTACCCAATTTGATTCATATGGCTATTGAGTGGGCCTTAGCGCCTCTGATGGATAGGGTCACTAATTTTCAGGGATTACTTTAGGCCCATGGTGTGAGGTGGGACAACCTCACTACAATAGTAGAGACCTAATAGAAGGTCGAGGGTCCTTTAGGTTTACTAGACACCATAATGGGAGAGCTTACTACTTTGCAACCAGATGTGACTCAGCTACAATCTACATAGCTTTACATGCTTGTAACACCCCTAAAAATAAAGTAGGATAAAGTAGAGCCTCACATGGGTTTTATACATTAATAACTTGTTAAAATAATGAAGAATAGTCTTTTAAGTCAGTTTTAGAGAGTTTGGAAGTCAAACGTCAAGGGACGACCAAGACGTTCGAAAACTAGTCTTTTATGTGTTGGTGTGTTCTAGTATGTTGTTCATGTTTTTATGTGTTTTTTGGAGTCTAAAATCAGTGGAGGTGACCTTAGTGTCTTAATAAATGTTTTTAGGGTCAAAACGTTCGAATACGCCGGTAACGACTAGGGGGTACTCTCGGGTCGTTACAAACTCAGCCCTCAAAATAAAGTAGGATAAAGTAGAGACTCACATGGGTTTTATACATTAATAACTTGTTAAAATAATGAAGAATAGCCTTTTAAGTCAGTTTTAGAGAGTTTGGAAGTCAAACGTCAAGGGACGACCAAGACGTTCGGAAACTAGTCTTTTATGGTGTGCTTATGACTCTATGAATATATGGGGTTGGATTGATGAAGGCTATATGTAAGTTCACCCTAGGTAACCTTCAGGTGATATATTGCACCAAGTATTCCCTAAGGGTTGCTTGAGGAAAGGAGTTAAGATAAAGAGGAAGGTAATGTATTGTATGCATTGAATGTGCCTAACATGTTATAAGTGGCTCTATGTGCTATTATGAATGGTTTCCATGTGTATGATGATGTATGTGGATTTATGTTGCTCCTAGTGAACTAGATGTTCTTGAAGTTTCTCTAAAAAGGCATGATGCATGGTTTCCTACTAAATGTTTTTTTATAAGCATGTTTTTGCATGGTTATCATACTTAGTGCATTCTTGTACTAACACCATTCTTCTTCATCTTTTTACACCAAGTGTAGGTGGTGGTGGCTAAAGGATCTTTCCTAGAAGTGATGAGCTTGGCTTACTATTCCCAAGTTCGGGTGTGTCCTTAAAGATTCAAGGACCTTTATGTTAAAGAGTTTCCTTAAGTTCAATGTACTAGATAGTAGTTCTTTTGTATTGTAAGGGTTGTGTTCCTCTTGTGTTGTAGTCT
>WBID01228100.1:0-11250 GCA_009849685.1 Solanum x juzepczukii | reverse complement strand
TTGATTCACAATAGTTGATTGAGAAATGTCTATTGCACCCAAAACCTAGCCTACCCACCGAGATTCAACATCTTTGAGTAACTAGTAATCACTTATTGCGCGAAATTAGCATTCAATTTATCACACTCCCAAGAAACCTTCTCTACTTGTTTACTTCCGATTTTAGTAGTCATAATTTGGTTACTTGACATCCCCCCCCCCCCCCCCCCCCCCATTTTGCATTAATTGCCAAAACTTTGTGTTTACTTTAAAGTTGCGAAACTTCTACCTCTACAAAGGATTAAAACACAATTTTACTACTTGATCGAATTCTCTATTGTATCACTTCGTGTGGGATCGACCCAACTTTTAGTTCGGTTTATAATTGTTAGCGACCGCCTACACTTAGAATCAGATGAAGTGTAGTTTAGAGTTATCAATGACTCGTAAGATTCTTTGAACCAGATATATGGTACTTTTCATAGATTCTAATGATAAACTTGTTGCTACTTGTAAATTTGACAGCCCTCAACCACCACTTGCACTCCGGTTATGAACATTCTTCCTTGTTCTTGAAAGTCATTCCCTTATAAAAAACTAGTTTCATCACCTTGAACATTATTCACACGTGATGATTGAAAAGAAGCATGATTGTTGCTCCCAATAATAGGTGTAGGAGGATTGTTACTCCCAAGGTCTGACACTTCATCTCCTCCAATTTCATCATGGTGATTATTTATGTCCACGACATCAAATTCATCATTTAACATATCTTGTTGATTTTCTTCTTGCTATGATTCTCCTCGATAGGATTTTCAACCACGTAGGCTCTTAAAATGGGCCTCATTGCTCCTCCCAAATAAATAAGCAAACTAGGCTGATAAGTTATTTTAAACGGTAAGACCTTCTCATTATGAAAAAAAAACTGGGAATGTAACTGATGGCAAGATCATTCGGTTGACAATTGACTCCAGAACTATGGATGATGAAATTCACAAAATCATTATATAAACAATTTCTTTCGATAGTCATCCCTACTGACTATTTCATACCATCCTTCCAATGTCAAATATATTGATTTTTCTTCTCGATCCATTCACCACAACTATCAACCCCTATGCATAATCCCTCAATTTATTGTACCTGAAGAAATTAATTCAAAAACAATTAGTACTAATGATAGAATATGACTTCATCATCTATTGCAACATATGAGTCTTATGTGGCAACATGTGACTATTTTGTCGCGACATAGAAGTCATATGTTGCTACATATGTCTATTAAATTACGAAAGATAAATCACATGTTGGAAGAGGTGCAATTCATTTGGTGCAACATATGACTATTATGTTGGAACATGTAAGTCGTATGTTCCAACATATGACCATTTTGTTGCAACATATAAGTCGTATGTTACTTGATTTCATGTATCAGGACACTTCATCCAATACTAAGTGCCAACGATCGTTAGTCAGTATTATAACCCAACTAAGTGAGTTGGAGTCGAATCCCACAAGGAGTGGTACGTATTTGAGAATCAATAGAAAAACATGAATATGTTCAAGTCAATCATAGGTAAAAATATTTACGAATAAAAGCATGATTCAAGTTTGGGGTGACACAAGTGTCAAATAATAGGGGGGGGGGGTTTGATTTCAATTATCAACTACAGCAGCAAATAACACGAATAAACAAGTAAAGAGACGGGTTCTTGGGATGTGATTGATTTATGGGCTAAGGTAGACAAGTGGGTGATTGCAATTAATAGTAAATAGTTGTAAATTAGTGATTAAGCTAGACACTCTAGTGGGGATAATGTCACTCCCCGAAATAGGGGGCGTAACTGGCACTCGATACCCTAATACATCGAGTTACCCACTGAAACATACTAGCAAAACAAAACTTGTGAGGCAAAAAGATTGGGCAGCACAACCTCTAAAAAGTGAAGCCTGGACCCAGAGGTCATGACCTGAAAGAGAATAACCATACAACAATGGTAGACAGAGCGAAAAAAATAAAGATGTACTATCTAGCCGACGAGGCCACAATCGAAAACATACCTACTTACACACACACCTATATATACATGCCAAGACTATTGGCTGGAGGTTGACACATACAAAAAGAAAACCCAGAATATTGTGTCCACAATAGCCTCTATGAGTGACATAAGCACTGTCGGGACAAGGCCCCTACTATACCTAAACTGTACAACAAAAGTAAACATCCTCTGATAGCCCTAGGATAAGATGGAGCTTACCAACTCACAGCTGAACCTGAATCCTAGCGAGTGGGTCGATTAGAGTCCCTGCCTGTACCTGCTCGCACAAAACAAAAAGCAGCGTCCCCAGGCAAAGGGACGTTAGTACGAATAAAAATGTACTGGTATGTAAAGCGTAAAGTAAAATCATAAACATTTACTATAAAAGGGTAATAGAGATACCACCTGAAACTGAAACCCCAATAATCTCCATGGCTGACCTTTAGCCCCCTACTACTTAACTATGCATGGTATGCTCGTATAATCGTATGTCGTGAATACATCTATATAGATGTAAATGTATGGCATACCCAACCAAATGCTAGCAATGGTGGTGCTTTCCAGTAGCGAACCGGCATCACATTCGCCAACTTGTGGCCATCTGTGTCTCATACGTATAAATATAGGCAATAGGCCCCATACCTCCCGATTATAGCTCGGGAGTAGAATGCATAGCATGTCATGTCATGGATTTATAACACCTATTAGTTACTGTTGTCATGTTGCCAATCTTGGCCCGTTTGTAGTCTTGTTCTCATAACCCCATAATAACTTTCGTATAACATATAACAATCTCATGGAACTTGATATGTTCTTCCAAATAAACTTGAAAAGTTGACTCGAATTTTAGAAGGATAACCTAACCTTGTTGATATTCATAACAAGTTTAAGGTGACTTACTTAGTTCGTAACTTGGTTCCTAGATAATTTATAAAAGAAATATTTCAAAAACCAAGTGTTCTAATAGTTTACATTTAAATTATATTTGAGGGTTTTGAAGGTTGTGAGCTACTTTAAAGTTTTTCTTTAATAATAACCTTTGTGGAGAAAGAGGGCTGGTCACAAGTAGTAAGGGTCTCACGTGACATTTTAATTCACATCACCCAAGGAAGAATACGAATTCATACGTGCGGACATATAATCAAGGAAACTGAAAAATGACGTGTAGATGTCGAACACTCTATTTATCCGAACGAGTGAAATATCAAAATAACAGAATCATGAAAATAATTCAATTGAGATCCCAATGCCTTTCACTGAAGGTCTTTCTAGCAAGAGAATAGCAAAATATCACATTTGGTGTTTTAGGAATTTCCCAGGAGTGGTGCTAAAATGAGGGACGTAGCTTCGCCTTAACATACCTTTTCAATGAACGCTCGAATGGCCGTAACTTCTTCACGAAAGTTGCTCCTTACGTCCTAAACTTCGTAGACAATATATATACACAACTGGTATACACTTATAAACAGTTCATAATTGTTCTTAAATCGGCAGATTTGCCAAATGGCCTCAACTTGACAAAATATCTGTAGAACCTTGAAGAAACACCAATAAATAAAAATTTATATCTTCAAAAACTTGCTCCAAACGCAGCTAATAAAAGGGGAAAACGATTACCATGTGTAAAGATCACGTTTCTAGGCACGGGGGCAATCTTTAATGGTAGAAATCGTTGAAAACTGACCTTCATCATGCAAGTACTCCATAGGAACCTTCTCTTAAGCTTTCTTTCTGGTTTGGAAGTAAAATGAAATGTTTTCATGGCTTAAAACGTTGAGTAAGCCAACATACCACATTTTTGACCCGACCCGGATTCTTCCCCGGCAGTCCGTAGTAAAACCCTCATAACCTTTTACTCTGATTTCGGTTGGATACGGGGTTTTGTGCATTGCAAACTAGACTCATAGGTCTTCGATTTAATGGGTGATAGGACTTCTAACTCTTTGTATATTGGGAGAAAACATCCAAGACATTTGACCCAAAGTTAAGAAAATATTATTAGAGAAACTTCGATAACTTTTGCCGACTTTAGTTTCACTAATTTTCTTGACTTCCAAACTTAACATACGACCCTTGTGCTATTATAATACCTCATAACACACTATTCTTAGCATGTTTTACATTCATAGGCTTATCCACAAGGTATGGGACAAGTTAAACCTTTCAAACGGGCGAAGTTCTACCCGAGCCATTTCTTTTATCATGAACTTTGTTTGAGGGGTCCCTTTGACCTAAAACTTTAGTTTAGTTCCTTGATATTGCCACCTACTTGCAATCTTAATCTCCAATGTACGATACAAAGTCATATACACCTCATATAACCATGCCATACTACGCCACATATATTAAGCAAAATTAGAGAAAAAGTACGGGATCTTACAAATAAACTTTCTCTCGAACAATTTACCCCGAATCAAATTGGTTTCTCTCAAACACCAATAAGCAGCAATTAAGAACAGCCTTCGCTTTAGTCCATTCACTCTCTTGCGCTGAATGTATGGAAAAGGGTTTAGGATTCACTCTCTCGAGCTAAACCCATGACAACCCAATACCCACAGACCATCAAATCAGTAATCTTGGTTTTAAAACCTCTCTCTCAAGCAAGCCAAAAACACAAAGGTAAAGTTGCATTTGCAACTACAACCCTTTAGATTAACCCACAATTACTAAATGAAATCACTTTTAAACAGCATTTAGACTATCAAATAGCAATACCCAACAGCTAAATCAACCCATAATCACACCCCAAGAATTGGGGTTTTAGCTAGACGTCATAAAAAGATAAAAATCGTACCAAATTGTGTTTCCATCAACTGAGTAAGATTAATTTCGTCTTTACAAAGGTCAAGGTTGAAGAATCTCAAAGACTCACTTCATATTTCTCCAAAATGGAAATCTTCAAAGCTAAAGGAAAATATTGTCTCCAAACTCTCTTCTCAAAACTGATTCTATGATAGATAGATACTAAAAATTGATTTATTACTAGATAGATACTAAACTAAGAATTTAAAAATGTATTTATAGTTGCCAAAAATGTGTTGCGAAGGACCATTCGGCGCAATAAGTCGAGATCGCTGATCCACTCGGCAATCCGCCCTTTGATCAACTCCATCGCCGTTTTGCTTTGGCCTTCAGCATCTTTAAGTTCTGAAACATTGGGCGATCAAGCACTGCATCGCGGAACCGTTCGGTGACTCGTCGACTGCTCCTTTCTATCGCAGATTTGATTTTCTCCTTCATGGCTTGGCACGCTGGAACATTAGGCGAGATCATGGCCATTCGACGACTCGCCCAATGGGTTAGGCGATCATTATGCCTTCTTTTCTTCGTTCTTTCCTTGTTCCTTTTTTCTCATTAGTGCCCATGCTTTGTTCCTCAATCCAAATACCTGAAAATCAAGGATTTACATCAGTTATTAGCACAAAATATTTATATGAGGACACTAAATCTATTAAAATAAAGCCCTAAATGAGTCCAAATCGTGGACTCATCAACACCCCAACTTAAACTTTTGCTTGTTCTCAAGTAAACCTCAAGTTCAGCAGTTCAAAAAGGATGTCTCAAACAGTGCTACACAAGACTCAATCATTAATGCACAAAAAAAGACTCAACTTACTCATGCAAGGATCAATTGTGCACTAGAAGATTCAAGTTGTGACTCACCGTTATCAAAGAATCTCAAGCTCACAATACTTGCTTCAAATGCAAGTTCAAGCTCAATAAAGGTACTAAAATGCCCTCACACAAAGAATGATTCCATATTCACACACAATGGTTCAACAATTTTAAGCTTCGAAATCAAATACAACACTCACACTCACAAAGATGAACACAATACATGATTTCACCCATAGGTTTGCCCTTATTTTCCAACCAACAACTGTTTCAGCTCACTCAAGATCAAAAAGGTCTTCTCAAGGCTTGTAACGGGGCTGAGTGCAAAGGTATGGTCATTTAGGCTCAATGGATGCAATCCTCATGAAATGTGGCGTGAACAACACTTTCTTTCCTTTTCTTCATCATTCTCATTCACACTCACAAGTCACCCCATTATTCATCTTCCATGGACTATTGGATACCCCATTTTCTTTGCACTTTCACAACTTTATTCCACAACTTTTTTGTTCTTCTTCTTTTTCTCTCTTTTTTATATGGAGGGGTTCCATTTTTTCTCAAACTATGGGTCAAAGGGGACTTTCTTGCACTTCTTGATTTACCTTCTCTTTTCACCACACCCCCAACTTAGGCTTTTCGCCTAAGTTAGCTATTCAAACAAACCACAAATCATGAGGATTATGGGTGATGGATAAAGAAAGGTCACAATTTCATCAAGTTTCCTCTAAGAAAAGGTTAAGGCTCAAAGGGTGTTCAAGCGGAGTTCACACACTCACAAGGTAGGCCACAAAAAGAGGTATAATGTCAAATTGTTTCACTCTTCAAAGTTGCCTAAGATCATATTAGGAGATTGCATCACTTAGTCAACCGGACCAATGGGGTAAATTCTAGGTGTCATCACACATGGTTCACGGTAAGCTCATCACACAAGGCATTGACACCAATGTCAAACAAGACTCCACACTTTCGCTAGTGTGCAATGTTCATCACAAGAGACTCAATTCGAACGTGGCTAGTCACAACGAGATGCAAAAAGTTCACATATTGTCTATGCAACTTCATTTGGTCTTATTATAGCCGTACCTTCATTTTTGTTCGATTATGAGAAATATTCAAGTCATCGGTATTGATCAAGACTGATACTCAAATTTGCAAGAGAACAGCCACATCAAATACAAACAAGAGGTGGCACAATTTTTTCGGAAGGGTCAAAAATCATTTACCATTAAAAAACAAGGAGCCACAAGCTCAATCATCCATAAAAACAGTATAAAACACAATTAAAGCTCAAAAACCCAATATATAAACAAAACATAATCACAAAAGGTGGGCTTCACCCCACCATAAATAAAAATCATTTGTCCTCAAAGCAAGCAAAATAATATCCAAGAGTAAAAAAGTAAGACAGAGAGGGAGGTAAAGAGGGTTCCTGTCTAAACAGTCGCTCTATTTGTCTGGGCATCAGTGCCCGGTGCATCACTCTAGACTGGGGCATCAGTGCCCGGAGTCACCTCAGAAGAAATAGCAATTGCACTAGAGTCAACCAATGGTGTATTTGCCAAAGAGGTCTGCACAACTGCATCGATCATGGCCTCCTCAGTATCTGTAAGGCCCTTATTCGAAACCTCCTCAGCAACCTCGAGCATCTCCTTATCTGTCTCTGCCTCAGACTCGGGATCAGTCGCCTCCTTAACTCTAACCTTATCTCCGATGGTAGCCGAAGGCATATCTAGTACATCTGGAATCTCCACCATCCCGAAAGTCATGTACATGTCGGTGGACTTCAGCTGATCCATATCACTCCTCAACGCAGCAATAACAGCCTTTAAAGTTGTCACCTCATCGGTGGCCCCCTGGCCATGCTTACACACCGTTACCCTAGCCGCAAGGGCATCAATGATAGCGCTCAATGGTGTCACGACATCAGCCAGGGCAGTCTGAATCATTCCCGGAATTGAGGCCTCGATTCTGGCAGCATGACGATCGGCAGAATAGGCAAGCTACCCCATCTAGAGTAATGCGGCCTGAGTGAACAGGGTTCGGGAAACAACAACAACAGCAGCTCTGGGAGGCAACGTAGCAACAGAGGAACTAGGGATGTCAGAAGGAACAACACTAGAAGTACCTGAAGGCCCAGGGGCCGTAGTAGGCAAAGATACCTCTGCAGGTAGTGAGTCTGTGTCCACAACCGGGGAAGAGTCCGCCGGGGTTGCTTTTTTTTTCTCTTCCTCATCCTTTAAATATTATGCCTCGATCCTCCAGATATCAGTAAAAGATGTGGGAATCACTTCCACATCCTTGTTTCCATCTGTAGGAACCTGAGCTCGTCTGCACAGCTCGGTGATCAATACTGGAAAGGGAAGGGAAGTCTGGCGCTGCTTGGCCCTCATGGCCATCTCTTGCCCAACGATCATACCCAAATTTATGCGCTCTCGTGCCATGATCGCGCCAAGACAAGCTGCATTTGTGTGGCGAAGGACAGACTCATTCTGGGATGGCATAACAGTACTGCTGATAAAGCCAAACCAGTACCTCGCAGCTACATGCAGGTCCCTCTTTTCTATCGGGACCCCTGCCTCTAACCACCTTGGAGTGCCATTACATATAAGAGGGGCGAGCCAACTTTTTATCCTCTCAAAGGACTTCGTCTTCATCCTGTACTGGTGACCGTCAGCAATGTTGTTAGTGCACTCCAAAACCTCATTTATAGTAGTGTTGTCACACATCACTTTCTTGCATCGGACAACTACATGGTCAACTGGTTTGAATGCAGCTTCCTGCTTATTTTTTTTGTGGTATCAATGCTCCATAAGCAACGTAGAACTCCCTGACCCAATTTGGGATATAAGGACCTCGGGGTCAAGTGAATAACTGGAACTTGTGTGACTTTATGCAACTCATTATCTCCGGAAAGCTATCAATGACCCCATCAGCGGATAGACGTTTCTCCTAGATGATTGTCCTCATTCCTTTAGTCTTCAGTCTATTGATAGACTTGGGAGGAGGACCTTGTACTAGTGGTGCTAGGACCACAGCATGTGTTGTAGCTAGAGTAGGAGAAGTGGTGGCCTAAGGAGTCCTGATCCTAGACGGATCATTCATCCTTTTGGAGCGCAACTCTGCCCTCTATGCTGCTACTAACTCATCATCCTCAGAAGTTGTAGCCTGATGCTCCTGGTGCTCACCTTCACTCTTAGAAGTAGTGAGGTGTGTGGTGTAGATACCGTCACTGTTGGAGATGACCTCTAGTGACGCAGGTGTCTTGCCTTTTCCTTTGCCTTTCCCACCAGTTGTGGGAAGTTTGGTAGCTTTGGTCTTAAATGCAGCTGCATCCTCATTAATTATGATCCCATTAGCCCTCTTTCGGGGTGGCATGTTTCTCCCACCAACTTTCGGTCTAGCCATGTCTGCCAAAAACATCAGAAAAAGTGAGAAACACTTCAAGCAAGATCACAAAAAAATAGTTGCAGACGCACTCGTCGTACGGGTCGGCGAGTCCTCGAATCACTTTGGCGAGCTAGATCATGTTTGCCGAAAGGATTGGCTCAAAATTCTCAGAAAAATTTGGCATTTCGGCGATGGAAAGGCCTTTCAGCGAATCGCCGACAGCGTTCGGCGAGCAAGGACTAGCCCGTCGAAAGTTACAGTGCAATTAAGGGATAGGGGAGCAACAAAGGGCGATCAAGAAGGACTTTCAGCGAGTCGCCGAGTGCTTTCGGCGACCTCAAGCTTCTCGTTGAAAGTTATAGAATAAAACTACTCATTTAGCTTGAAATTAAAGGCGGGATGGGGAACTTCGGCAAACCTCCAAGTGGTTCGACTAGCTCGACCCAGCTCGCCAAACGACCTAACGTGCCTACTTTCAATCCAACTTCTCAAATTCAACCCTACAACCCCCGGAAAAAAAATCAAAGCATGCACTTATCAAATTAAGTTCAGACCCAATACACCCATACCCCCGGGATACTCAGACTTCTCCTGATTTTGCCAAATTTGGCCATTTGACGATTTTTACCCTTAAGAATGACGTCAACCGCTCATCATTGGGAAAAATACGTCATTTGGCACAAATACGGGCTACTTAGACTTCACCCGACTAGACCCAACAACATGCAAGCACAACCCCATAATTTTTTACCAATTTTATGGCACAAAATCACAGGAATTCAACAATCTAAACATTACGGGCAAGATTTTCGAATTAACACAGGCACACACTGTAACACACCAGAAATCTAACGACCTAAGCTAGAGCCTAATTGATGACTAATGACTTAGTGAGAGTAGAAATGATGTTTCAAGACCTAATTTAATGTAACTAAATTGGTAAGAAAATGTTAGTGCATAAACATCAAGGAACGACCATGACGTCCGAAAACTAGTGCATTGAACTAGTGAGGTGCTAGGTTTTGTGAATTGACTTTAGAGTGTCGTAGGAGGACTAAAGTTTGAATAAAAGGGTTTAAATGATAAGATTTCATGTTTAGGGTCCAAACTTCCAGGTACGACTCCCCAAGGATCACCCAAGGGGTCCTTGAGGAGGAGCCACACTTGGAACCAAAAAGAAAGTAGAAGCTATCCAAAATAGGTTGGACTCACGAAAGGCATTCCACGAGGCATAGGTCAACTCACACTCCGTGGAAGGGAGTCGTGAGTCCACACTTAGAATCCTCCAAATGTCCTCCAAATCAACCCCTCAGTCCTAAACCACGAGTATGCAGTACAGTCCGTAGACCGACTCACGCTCCGTGGAAGGGTCTCGTGAGTTGAGACTTAGTCTCCTCACCAAGACCCTTGACTGCACCCTATCAATACCAAACCACGAGTGGCCAGCATGGCCCATGGTTCAATCCACGCCCCGTGGGCGGGGACTTGTGGATGACACTCGAGCTCACTGCCTCCCCACGGTTTAAGTGGGGGTAGTTTAGTAATTTACTAATTAATTGCTTAAGGATTAAAAACGGTTATAAATAGTTATTTTAGTTTCATTATGGTATTATTAAGTGATAACCAAGTCTTCCACCATATAACTCCAAATCATAAAAATCAAAACCCACTTCTCTCTAAACTCTCTCTCTAAAGGCTCTAGAAGAAGAAGACTTCATTGGAGCTAGGGTTTCAAGGTTTCTTCCCAAATTGCTTGGAGTTTCTCCATTGATTCTCAAGGAATCAATTAAGGTATGGTTGATCTTCACTCTTGGGATCTTTTCCCCAAGAGGCCCTCTCAAAATTGGATTTCAAAGTTCCCCCAAATTCTAGGTTTTCTCTCAATTTCGTGGGTCACTTTACGAATGTGTTTTCATTGAATTATAATCATTAATTATGGTTGTATATGATAATTTGTGGATGAATTAATGTCATGTTGATGATTTTTGAACAAATCCCCACAAGACCCATGATTTCCCCTTCTTTCTCACTTTAAACCCTAGTATGACTTTAATGGTGAATGAAGGATGTGAATCTAATATGTAAATTGTGGTATTCATTATTATATTATGATGTTTCTCTAAATGATGAATAATTACCAATGAGTTAGGGTTGAGTCTTGATGTGATCCTTGAAGATTATGAATGAAGATTGTTAAATTGATGAATGTTCATATATTGAATTGTTG
>WBID01228086.1:0-13217 GCA_009849685.1 Solanum x juzepczukii | reverse complement strand
ATGGCTCTTTGATCAATTCAAATTATTCTTTACAATTAAACAAATGCTAATTGTGCTGGACTAATTCTTTTGTACTTGATGTGTCCTTTTAATTAACCATCTTATAATTAATTAATTAATCAAACATCCAACGTAATCCTTGAAGAAATCAAATGGAATTAAGTTGACAATATGAGTTTCCAACACTATAAATACCACCATTTCAATTGTTTGTTTCGTCACCAAGAAATCAACAAAAAATAAGAGCTATGGCAAAGTACACTACTTTTCTTGCCGTCCTCTTTTGCCTCTTCCTTGTTGCTGCAACTGGTGAGTCGACGTGATTCTATAGCTACCAAATATAATGATTTGTTTAAGATTACAAATTTTTAAAATATTTATTTTTTATTAAACTTTGTGACTAGTAAAACTTGTCCAATAAAATAAAATGGGAGCATTTATTAGGAAATTCTGAAAAAATTGCTATCTCAAGTACATACCATGAGTTTTCAATTCATTCTTTGCAGAAATACAAATGGCAGAAGGGAAATACTGTTGGAAAAAGAGTGACAAGTGGAATGGACCTTGTCAATACTCTTACAAATGTAGTCATCATTGCAAGTACTACTATGGAGCTAAATATGGTATCTGTAAGAAGTACAAACCATGGGGTCACAAATATTACTGGGCAAAATATGCTTGCTACTGCTACTCACCTTGCCATTACTAAGAAACTTTCAACATCTCATCTATGTAAACAAATAATTATTATGCTGCCTATTTTATGTATGTGACAATGTAATAAGGCTGATTTATGTGTGTAACCATTCTGGCCAAGCTTTGGGTGATGAGAAATTGTATTGTATGCTTTTGTATGAGTATTAATTGATGTGAACTGTGATATTTTTCTATATAAATATTTGTTGTGTAAAATACCATGCAGCGCTAAGAAAAAATTAATAACAACATGACTCGACATTCATATTGTCTAACACACGTACAGAGAAATTTGTAGACAAAACATTAGGACGATAGCAACAACAATAACATAAACAATTGGGATTTGAAAAGGATAGAGAGTACGTAGACCTTACCACTACCTCATACCTCATGGAGGTAGAGATGTTGTTTCTGAAAGATCCTTGGCTCAAATGAAGCAAATTGTGAACTACAAAGAAGAAGAAAACAATGCAGAAATCATAGCTATTATACAGTGCAAAGCCTACAAGAATGGAACAAGAGAAATAAAATAGTGTGATAATCGAAACATTGTGATCAACAGATGGTGATAGACACCCAAAGCAATAATAACTTGGCTAGTACACGACAAACACCAAAAATCCTAATCCCTCGAAGATCAAGATAACAACTCCAAACCTACTAACATTTTACCCTAATACGCAACCTCTGCACCGTCCTATATCTAACATCATGTCTCTGGAGTTGCATCATGTCCTGTCTAATCACCTCTCTCGAATATTTTTTTTCCTACCTCTACCTCTCATCGTAGCCGCTATATCGAGCCTCTCCCACCTTCTCATTGGGGCATCTGGGCTTCTTCTCTTCATATGTCCAAATTATCCTAGTCTTGCTTGTAACATCTCGCACCTAGAAACGACCATAAAGAGTTTAAAATATGAAAATATTGATTTTTGGAAAGAATAAGGAAATCTGGAAATTTTGTCTAAGCTAAGAGAGTGAATTTTGGCCATTTTCAAATGGCAATAAATCCTAGATCAGGATGGTTTAGGAGCATTTCTTGATATGGTTGGAAAGTCCTTGAAGAGATCTTTCCAATGCCGCCAGGTTTGCGCAATTTCGACATCGTATGAGTGAGATATGCCTTTCGGAAGTTGGGTTGTTGGATAGAGGAAAGTCCCAATCCAGATTTAGGGAAGGGCAAAGTAGTCTTTTCTCTAATTTATTTCCTAATTCGTTTTTAGGGATTTATTGGGGTAAAAACTTATTTTGGTCAGATTAGAAAATTAAATTCACGCTTAGGGCTTGGAGAAAAGAGAAAGGAAGAAAGAAAGGGAGAAAAGCCAAGATTTCGCCAAGAACGTCAAGCGTTTGGAGTGGAATTCGTCGGGGGTGATCCCTATTAAGGTATGTGATATTTCTTTCATGTTGGGTTAGTTCACCCACACACTATATTGTTCAATTCAGCGAATTTAAGTTATTTGAATGCAAAGAAAGTGAGTTCTTGAAGAACATTGTTGAAAATTCGTTGAATTAGTGATGGTTGTGTTGTTGAAGTCTCTTGTTGATTTGATTCGTGTTTCCAGGTGAATTTTTTATTTAAATTTGTTGTATGTTGAGGGTACTACTGATCCTAAGTGTCTGGGGAAAGAACTATGGAAGTTTAGAGGGTTTTGAGATGAAAAACGAAGGAGAAAGTCGGAGATTTTCTGGGAAAAGGCTTGGGGGGCCGCGCCTGCCAGAGCGCCACAAAAGTTCCTCTGAACTTTGGCCTCTGGCGCATCGCGACAGCCATAGTGCCACAGCAAGCCCTTTGAAGTTTGAGGGCTGGCTCCCCACGCCTCTTAGAGCGCCAGGGACGCCAGTTCTCCCCATTCGTTCCCCACCTTCTCATACTTGTTCCTGAGTGATGTACCTATGTTTCTTAGTCGATTCCAATACTCTAAAGTACATCTAAACATCATGAAATCATCCATAAACATGAGATCATGAACCTTGAATCCATAATTCAATTCAAGGAAAATTAAGTTCAAAGTCAAAGAAGTTAAGAGTCAAGTCTAGAAGTTAAGAAGCAAGTCAAAGCAAAGTTTCTTAAAGTTTTCAAGGGTCTCTAACAATGTTTTAACATCGTTTTAAGACCTAAGTTTTGAAGTTAAACAAAGAGTAAAGCTATGGTTTGAAGTTATTTTCTTCAAAGAGATATTAGGGACTATTTATTCCCAAAGAAGTTTTAAAGAAATGTTTTCACATTTAAACAAGATTGGAAACTGAGATTTCCAAAGAGCCTTCGGGCTAGTTTTCAGAAAAGAGCAATCGCTTTCTAAATGAAGCAAAAGAGAGGAAACTGAGATTTCCAAGATAGCCTTTGAGCTAAGTTTTGAGCAATTATCTCAAATCAGCAGAAAGAAATATGTTTTAAAAAAACATAAGAGCCAGTTTATTTTTGGGAGTAGTATTGAGTACCGAATTGGGGGAGCATTCAAAGAACCTACAGCCCCCATAGAACCATGTAGCCATCATGGGTAGAAGAGGTTCATACTTTTTAGGTGAATCCTTTTCAAATTAGACTAGTGGATCCATTAGGCAGTTCAGGTTCTATACCTTTGGCCGGGTATAGGATGCTCTGGCAGCGTGAGGTTGATCGTTGTATCATCACTATAGCTCTTATGTGATGGTTGTCAGTTAGAGAAATTCCCACAGCAGTTATTGTATTTTTATATATATCAGTTCATTTGTATTTCTGCATACATCTCAAATTTATTGTATCTTTGCATACACACAGAGCTTATAGCATGTTTTTAAACAACTTTTCTTTATATTGCACTTGTTTTAAATTGCTTTATATTGAAATGAGTCAGTCAGGTTGAGTTGAGTTGAGCCAGGTAAGTTATTCAGTTTCTTTCAGATTTCCTTCTAGCCTATGTTGCTTAGCATTCCAACTCGCATACTCGTACATTCAATGTACTGATGTCAGTTGGCCTATATCGTCATATGATGCAGATTCAGGTAATCAGGATCAGCACCCAGTGCCTCGTTGATCCAGTTGAGCAGCTCACAGTCAGTGGTGAGCCTCCTTGCATTCCGGAGGACTCTTTTATTCTCTTTCTAGTTTAGTTCATTATGATGTTGTGGGGTTTGTCCCAACATCCATCTCAGTTGTTTTAGAGGCTTCATAGACAATTAGTAGTTCAGTTGTCTTTACATTATCATTCGAATGTTGTTTAAAGACTCAGTTGCCATTTTGGCAAAGATGTTATTTCTTTAAGTTATTGTTTAAACTTATTATGTTGAGTAATTCTTCCGCTGAGTTCAGAAAGCCAGGCGAAGGGTTCGCTTGGGACCAGCGATGGTCTTCGAGTGCCAGTCTCGCCCAGGGTGTAGGCTCGAGGCGTGACAAACTTGGTATCAGAGCATAGAGTTCAAGAGTCCTAGGGAGTCTATGAAGTTGTGTCTATAGAGTCCTAGTTATCGGTGTGAAGCGTGCCATATCTATAATTAGGAAGCTGCAACATTTAGAAACTATCTCATTTCTTTCACACTTTTTTCGCGCGTTAGAGTTTATCTCTAAAAAGTTTCCCTCTAATTCTTGTTTGCGCGTGTTTTCAGATAATCATGCCTCCACGAAGAGCAGTCAGAGGTCGTCCAACTAGGAGGAATGTTGAAGAGCAAGAGTTACCTAATGCACCTGAAGTGCAACCACAGGGAGAGGTCTCTAATGCTGAGTTTAGAGAGGCTATAAGGATTCTTAGCAAAGTTGTGACCAATCAAGTTGGGCAGCAGAGAGGAGCTCGGCAAGAAGAGCCTGATACTTCAAGGATTCGTGAGTTCTTGAGGATGAATCTCCCAAGTTTCACTGGTTCGAGCACTGCAGAGGACCCAGAGAATTTCATTGAGGAACTGAAAAAGGTGTTTGATGTGATGCATGTTGTTGATACTGCGAGAGTGGAGCTAGCTGCATATCAGATGAAGAATGTTGCTAGGACCTGGTTTGATCAGTGAAAAGGGGGTAGAGCTGAGAATGCACCACCTGTGACTTGGGCATGTTTTGAGGAGGCCTTTTTGGGGCGATTCTTTCCCCGAGAACTGAAAAAGGCTAAGGTATATGAGTTTCTCACACTAAAGCAAGATTTTTTGAGTGTGCAAGAGTATGGGTTGAAGTTCACCCAATTGTCTCGTTATGCTCCTGAAATGGTTGCGGACATGAGGAGTATGATGAGTTTGTTTGTTGCTGGTTTGGGTCGCCTGTCAAGCAAAGAGGGCCGAGCAATAATGCTTATTGAGGACATGCACATCTCGAGGTTGATGGTCTATGTGCAGCAGGTAGAGGAAAAGAAGCTGAGGGAAAGATAGGAGTTCAAAAACAAGAGAGCTAAGACAGGGAATGAGTCTGGGTAGCAGAAGAGTAATGCAAATCGGTCGTATTTCCAACAGAAACAAAAGGGACCTGCTCCATCATCTGCTAGTACACCTGCACCTAAGAACAAAAGTGAGTACTATGGTAAAAATTCCAGAGTTAAACCTACATATTCACAGGGTAGTGTGGCGCAAGGGGGTAGTAAGCCTCCTGCCTGCATCAAGTGTGGTAGGAACCACTCAGGTATTTGTCGTGAGGTCTCCATTGGTTGTTTCAAGTGTGGTCAGAGTGGACATTTCATGCAAGAGTGTCCAAAGAACAGGCAAGGTAATAGGGGCAATAGAGCCTAATCTTCTGCAGTTGCTCCACCAGACAGGGCTGCACCTAGAGGAGCTACTTCTGGTAATGGTGGAGGAACAAACTGTCTTTATGCAATCACCAGTCGTCAAGAGCAAGAGAACTCTCCAGATGTTGTTACTGGTATGATTCGAGTCTTTGACCTTACTGTTTATGCTTTGCTAAACCCAGGAGCGAGTTTGCCTTTTGTAACTCCTTATGTTGCTATGAGCTTTGATGTTATTCCTGAGCAACTTAGTGAACCATTCAGTGTTTCCACACCTGTTGGTGAGTCTATTCTAGCAGAAAGGGTCTATCGTGATTGTCCCCGTCTCCGTCAATCACAAGAGTACCATAGCTGATTTAATTGAGTTAGACATGGTAGACTTTGATGTCATTCTTGGTATGGACTGGCTTTATGTCTATTATGCCTCAATTGATTATAGAACTTGAGTAGTCAAGTTTCAGTTTCCAAATGAGCCAGTCTTAGAGTGGAAAAGCAGTTCAGCAGTGCCTAAGGGTCGTTTCATTTCGTACCTTAAGGCAAGGAAGTTAGTTTCTAAGGGGTGTGTCTATCACTTAGTCCGAGTTAATGACTCAAGTGCTGAGATACCTCATATTCAGTCAATTCCAGTAGTAAAAGAATTTCCAAAAGTCTTTCCAGATGATCTTCCCGGAGTCCCTCCTAAGAAAGAGATAGATATGGTATAGATTTTATTCCAAATACTCGTTCTATCTCTATTCCGACATACAGAATGGCACCAGATGAGTTGAAATAGTTGAAAGAGCAGTTGAAAGATCTTTTAGATAAGGGCTTTATTCGACCAAGTGTCTCACCTTGGGGTGCTCCGATCTTGTTTGTGAGAAAGAAAGATGGTTCTCTTAGGATGTGTATAGATTACCGTCAATTGAACAAGGTTACCATCAAGAATAAGTATCCTCTTCCAAGGATTGATGATCTTTTCGATCAGCTTCAAGGTGCTTCTTGTTTTTCTAAGATAGACCTCAGATCAGGCTACCATCAGTTGAAAGTAAGGGAATGTGACATTCCAAAGACAGCATTCAGGACCCGTTATGGTCATTATGATTTTTTGGTCATGTTATTCGGTTTAACTAATGCACCAGCAGCGTTCATGGACCTTATGAATAGAGTCTTCAAACCTTATTTAGATATGTTTGTTATCGTCTTCATTAATGACATACTAATATATTCAAGGAATGAAGAAGATCATGCTAGTCATCTCAGAATAGTTCTTCAGACTTTGAAAGATAAGGAATTGTATGCCAAGTTCTCTAAGTGTGAGTTTTGGCTTGAGTCTGTGGAGTTCTTAGGCCATATTGTGTCTGGAGAGGGAATTAAAGTTGATACTCAAAAGATTGAGGCAGTGCATAATTGGCCTAGACCCACATCTCCAACTGATATTAGGAGTTTCTTGGGTTTAGTTGGCTACTACAGAAGATTTGTAGAGGGTTTCTCGTCCATTTCGTCTCCTTTGACGAAACTGACTCAAAAAATAGTGAAGTTTCAATGTTCTAAAGCTTGGGAGAAAAGGTTTCAGGAATTGAAGAAGAGGTTGACTACTGCCCCAGTATTGACCTTACCGGAAGGTACTCAAGGTTTTGTGGTGTATTGTGATGCATCTAGAGTTGGCTTGGGTTGTGTTCTAATGCAGAATGGCAAGGTGATAGCTTATGCCTCTAAACAGTTGAAGGTTCATGAGAAGAACTATCCAACCCATGACTTAGAGTTGGCTGCGGTAGTCTTCGCTTTGAAGATTTGGCGTCACTACTTGTATGGTGTTCATGTTGATGTATTCACTAATCACAAGAGCTTGCAATATGTGTTCACTCAGAAAGAGCTCAATCTTAGACAGAGGAGGTGGTTGGAATTACTCAAGGATTATGACATGAGTATTTTTTACCACCCAGGTAAGGCTAATGTTGTTGCCGATGCCTTGAGCAGGTTGTCTATGGGTAATACTGCCCATGTTGATGAAGAAAACAGAGAGTTAACGAAGGATGTGCATAGACTTGCACGCTTAGGAGTTCGACTTATGGATTCCACAGAATGAGGAATAGTGGTGACGAACGGGGCTGAATCATCACTAGTGGCAGAAGTTAAAGAAAAGCAAGACCAAGATCCCATTTTTCTTGAATTGAAGGCAAATGTTCATAAGCAAAAAGTATTAGCTTTTGAACAAAGGGGAGATGGTGTATTGAGATATCAAGGTAGATTGTGTGTACCTATGGTGGATGGACTCCAAGAGAGGATTATGTAGGAAGCTCATAGATCCAGATATTACATTTATCCGGGTTCCACAAAGATGTATCGTGACTTGAGAGAGGTTTATTGGTGGAATGGCATGAAGAAGGGCATTGCTGAATTTGTCGCTAAGTGTCCAAATTGCCAACAATGAAAGTTGAGCACCAAAGGCCCAGTGGTTTGGCGCAGATTATAGAACTTCCCGAATGGAAGTGGGAGATGATTAATATGGGCTTCATCACAGGTTTACCAAGGTCTCGCAGGCAGCATGATTCTATTTGGGTGATTGTCGATAGAATGACGAAATCAGCCCACTTTTTGCCGGTAAAGACTACCCATTCAGCAGAAAATTATGCCAGGTTATATATTCAGGAGGTGGTAAGACTTTATAGAGTCCCAATCTCCATTATTTCAGATAAAGGTGCACAATTCTGGAAGTCTTTTCAGAAAGGGTTGGGTTCAAAGGTGAACTTAAGTACTGCATTTCATCCTCAGACTGATGGGCAAGCAGAGCGCACTATTCAAACTTTAGAAGATATAATGAGGGCTTGTGTGATTGATTTCAAAGGGAGTTGGGATGATCATATATCTCTCATTGAGTTCGCTTACAACAACAGTTATCATTCTAGCATCCAGATGGCTCCATATGAAGCTCTTTATGTGAGAAGATGCAGATCTCCTATTGGATGGTTTGAAGTTGGTGAAGTAGGGTTAATAGGACCAGATTTAGTTCACCAACCCATGGAGAAGGTGAAGGTGATTCAGGAGAGGTTGAAACCGGCACAGAGTCATCAAAAATCCTACACAGATGTTAGGAGAAGGCCACTAGAGTTCGAAGTAGATGATTGGGTGTATCTGAAGGTTTCGCCCATGAAGGGTGTTATGAGGTTTGGTAAGAAGGAAAAACTTAGTCCCCGGTATACTGGACCTTATCGCATAGTCAAGAGAATTGGCAATATAGCTTATGAGTTAGGGCTACCTCAAGAGTTAACAGCAGTTCATTAGGTGTTTCACATCTCCATGTTGAAGAAGTGCATGGGAGATCCTTCATTGATTATACCAACTGAAAATGTTGGGATTAAGGATAACTTATCTTATGAGGAGGTTCTGGTTCAGATTTTAGATCACCAGGTTCGCAAGTTGAGGACCAAAGAGGTAGCTTCAGTCAAAGTCCTTTGGAGGAACCAATTTGTTGAGGAAGCTACTTGGGAAGCTGAAGAAGATATGAAGAAGAGATATCCACATCTCTTTGAATCCTAGGGGAATGCAGAACAAGGTACTAATTCTCTTCTTAGTACTCTTTGAATTTTGAATGAGCATGTTGATTGTTACATTTACCTGTCGAGTGTTTGAACTAGATGTTACCAACCTTAGCTTAGTGAAATAAAACTCATTCGAGAACGAATGTTCCCAATGGGGAGATATTGTAACATCTCGCACCTAGAAACGACCATAAAGAGTTTAAAATATGAAAATATTGATTTTTGGAAAGAATAAGGAAATCTGGAAATTGTCTAAGCTAAGAGAGTGAATTTTGGCCATTTTCAAACGGAAATAATTCCTAGCTCAGGATGAGTTAGGAGCAGTTCTTGATACGGTTGGAAAGCCCTTAAAGAGATCTTTCCAACACCGCTAGGTTTGCGCAATTTCGACATCGTATGAGTGAGATATGCCTTTCGGAAGTTGGGTTGTTGGATAGAGGAAAGTCCCAATCCGGATTTAGGGAAGGGCAAAGTAGTCTTTTCTCTAATTTATTTCCTAATTCATTTTTAGAGATTTATTGGGGTAAAAACTTATTTTGGTCAGATTAGAAAATTAAATTCACGCTTAGGGCTTGGAGAAAAGAGAAAGGAAGAAAGAAAGGGAGAAAAGCCAAGATTTCGCCAAGAACGTCAAGCGTTTGGAGTGGAATTCGTTGGGGGTGATCCCTATTAAGGTATGTGAGATTTCTTTCATGTTGGGTTAGTTCACCCACACACTATCTTGTTCAATTCAGCGAATTTAAGTTATTTGAATGCAAAGAAAGTGAGTTCTTGAAGAACATTGTTGAAAATTCGTTGAATTAGTGATAGTTGTGTTGTTGAAGTCTCTTGTTGATTTTATTCATGTTTTCGGGTGAATTTTCGAGTTAAATCTGTTGTATGTTGAGGGTACTACTGATCCTAAGTGTTTGGGGAAAGAACTATGGAAGTTTAGAGGGTTTTGAGATGAAAAACGAAGGAGAAAGTCGGGGATTTTCTGGGAAAAGGTTTGAGGGGCCGCACCTGCCAGAGCGCCACAAAAGTTCCTCTGAACTTTGGCCTCTGGCACATCGCGACAGCCATAGCGCCACAACAAGCCCTTTGAAGTTTGAGGGTTGGCGCCCCGCGCCTCTCAGAGCGCCAGGGACGTCAGTTCTCCCCATTCGTTCCCCACCTTCTCGTACTTGTTCCTGAGTGATGTACCTATGTTTCCTAGTCGATTCCAATACTCTAAAGTACATCTAAACATCATGAAATCATCCATAAACATGAGATCATAAACCTTGAATCCATAATTCAATTCAAGGAAAGTTAAGTTCAAAGTCAAAGAAGTTAAGAGTCAAGTCTAGAAGTTAAGAAGCAAGTCAAAGCAAAGTTTCTTAAAGTTTTCAAGGGTCTCTAACAATGTTTTAACATCGTTTTAAGACCTAAGTTTTGAAGTTAAGTAAAGAGTAAAGCTATGGTTTGAAGTTCTTTTCTTCAAAGAGATATATGGGGACTATGTATTCCCAAAGAAGTTTTAAAGAAAAATCTTTTCACATTTAAACAAGATTGGAAACTGAGATTTCTAAAGAGCCTTCGGGCTAGTTTTCAGAAAAGAGTAATCGCTTTCTAAATGAAGCAAGAGAGGAAACTGAGATTTCCAAGATAGCCTTTGAGCTAAGTTTTGAGCAATTATCTCAAATCAGCAACAAGAAATATGTTTTAAAAAAACATAAGAGCCAGTATATTTTATTTTTACTATAGCTCTTATGTGATGGTTGTCAATTAGAGAAACTCCACAGGAGTTATTGTATTTTTATATATATCAGTTCATTTGTATTTCTACATACATCTCAGATTTATTGTATCTTTGCATACACACAGAGCTTATAGCATGTTTTTAAACAGCTTTTCTTTATATTGCACTTGTTTTAAATTGCTTTATATTGAAATGAGTCAGTCAGGTTGAGTTAAGTTGAGCCAGGTAAGTTATTCAGTTTCTTTTAGATTTCCTTCTAGCCTATGTTGCTTAGCATTCCAACTCGCATACTCATACATTCAATGTACTGATGCTAGTTGGCTTGCATCGTCTTATGATGTAGATTCATGTAATCAGGATCAGCACCCAGCGCCTCGTTGATCCAGTTGAGCAGCTCAGAGTCAGTGGTGAGCCTCCTCGCATTCCGGAGGACTCTTTTATTCTCTTTCTAGTTTAGTTCATTAGGATGTTGTGGGGTTTGTCCCAACATCTATCTCAGTTATTTTAGAGGCTTCATAGATTGTTTGTAGTTCAATTGTCTTTACATTATCATTCAGATATTGTTTAAAGACTGAGCTGTCATTTTGGCTAAGATGTTATTTCTTTAAGTTATTGTTTAAACTTATTATGTTGAGTAATTCTTCCGCTGAGTTCAAAAAGTCAGGCCAAGGGTTCGCTTGGGACCAGCGATGGTCTTCGAGTACCAGTCCCGCCTAGGGTGTAGGCTCGGGGCGTGACATTGCTTCCCTCATCTTCTCCACTACAGAGGCCACTCCCACCTTGTACATATATTATTATTCCTAATCTTATCAGTTCTAGTGTGCCCACATATCCATATCAACATCCTCATTATATCTCCACAACTTGCATCTTCCTTAGATGGAAGTTTTTGACTGGCCAACACTCAGCCTCGTACAACAATATGGTCTAACTATTACTTTATAGAATTTACTTTTAAGTTTAGGTGGTACCTTCTTATCATACAAGTCTGCAGAGGCAAGCCTCCACTTCATCTACGTCACACAAATATGATGAGTGACATCATTGACAATGTCCCCACTTCCTTAGATTACCGATCCTAGATATTTGAATTTGGTCTAGGCTTTATAAATACCCCTCAATTCATAAATTTCATTCTATTTCATTTTTAGCAGACTATTTAGAGAGAAAACATCTTAAGTCTTCTCTCGAGCACCTAAGGTGGGTTCCTACTCCAATCTTTTGACTATAACATTGATTATATTGTAAGCAAGAATCTGAAATATTCCTATTTTTGAAAACCTTCTTTGAAGTATGCCTAGTTTTCATAATTCAATTTGAAGTATGACTATTTATCCAATTAAGTATTCTTTTGAAGTGTGAAAATTTGGAGAAAACTTTCAATTTACCAAGGATTTTAACAAGACTTTATGTGAGTGAAAGACAAGCTTGCATTAAGTCTTAGTATATTGATTTCATTATATATTATGCACTACGTATATGTACATTATTTTCCTAACAAGTAGGATTATTTAAACTTGATTTTAAAGTGAAAATTTTGAGCATAATTTTGCTCTATGACCAAACTATTAGCATGAGACATGATTTAATACTTTAAACATAATTTGTAAACATGTGAAACGATGGATTCTTTTTTTTTTTTTTTAAGAATTAAAAAATGAGGATAGAGAAAATGGGAAGGGGATTACAATATGGAGAATTAAACCCTCACCAATAAGATGGGAGTTCAAGCATCCAACCAACTAAGCTACTAAGATTTTCTTGTAAAATGATTGATATATATACATCTATCTATGATATGTGGCTAATAATCCATCCCATTTGTGTTTGAATCTGTATAAGTAAATTGTGTTATTTTAGAGGATAAATAGTCAATATAGCTTCAAGTGAATCATTTTCGATCAATTGTATCAATTTAGATGACCATTGATTGTTGAGGTTGTGTAACACTTCGAAAATTTCTAAGGTAAGACTCGAATCATGTTGTAACACCTCATAACTCTACTCTCAAAATTTAAATCGTTCGTCGTAAGTATATGAATTTGAAACGGATGATGTTATACTTGCTCATGTGTTTAAGGCCCTTTAATAAGTATATCAAGGGTATATATTGAAAGTTCTTTGTCGTCATCACTTTTTTTCTGTGATTATTTTCACTTTTTCAAATTTGTATCATTTAGCATCCTATAAAAAATTCTATAATTATATAATCTAGGTGGCAGTAACGAATTTGCAAATGAGTTGTTCCATGAAGGTTGAAACTCATAAATGGTGGTGCAACAAAAGCATGTAAAAACAATGATCGTCTTACAATGAAATGTACTTGAGCTGATTATTATGGAAATCACCTCTATAATTTTTCATCGATTCATGATTTAAAAGTTCTCATATTATGCATAATTAACAAGCAAATCACGAGCTGGATTTGCCGCAAATATGAATCATCTTGAGCGAATAATATATTAAAAGAATAAAAAATCGAAAGAAATTACTGGCATCTAAATTCTGAAACTGTTTAGAGGAAATTCGAGTTGGTTGGGATTGGAGAAGAAAATGATCTGCAATGTATACTTTATTGTATTAACAATGTATATAAATGTATTT
>WBID01228062.1:0-10609 GCA_009849685.1 Solanum x juzepczukii | reverse complement strand
TCTTAATAATGTTAATTGGATAAAAATATCAATATTTTCTATCATTTCTTCACAAATTCTTAGTTCTTTAATCATGCCTTTTGGTTTAATTAAATATATTTGAGCATATGTCAAGTTATTTGTGATTTTCAGGTACAAATGGATTTTCAGTGAGCTTTTGTTCCATCATTTGTTGAGCAAGAGTGATGTGAGAATGCAGCAGTTGCTACGGAGATATACAACAAGGGTGGCGCTATCACTGATGTCTTTCCAATCCGAGCGACATTTAGGGTGTGTTTGGTTATTTTGGTAGGAAGGCAAATGCTTTCCTAGAAAATGATTTCTTGGAAAATAAGTTGGTTTCTAACTTATTATCTCATGTTTGGTTGGTGAGTGTAAAATATTTTCTACCATATGATTGCTGAATGAAAACATTATTTTAAAAATATCTTTTACTTTTGGCAAGAGAGTAGATTTTTTTTTTTGAGAAAATAGTTTCTAACCTGAAAATCAATCCCGATAATCGATCTGACACCTTACCCTGATACTCAATTCGGAACCTGATCCCTACTCCCGACACGGGAGCATATATTTGAACAAACCCAGATCCTAACCACAACCCGAATATGGGCAAGATTCCAAGACCAAACCCAGGACCTAACCTCACTAGAGACCTGACATTCGGAAAGGAATATGATCTCGATACCCGAACCTCAACTTGACTCGAGACCCGACCTCGACCCAACCCTAACTCCTGAACCCAACATCCGACACAAGGTCCAACTTTTGAAAAAGAATCCTACCTCGACATTCGACTAGAGACCTGATCCTCGACTTCGATTTGGGATTTGACCCTGACCTTGACTCGAGATCTGAGACTCGACCCCAACCCTAACACCCGACCAGAGACCTGTACCTGACCCAAGAACCGAACAAGCCGCCCAAAGACCCTACCATGATCCGATGATGTTTGCGTAATCAAGACACAACTTCCAATGCAAGTATCTACGATCGTACAATAGTAAAGTAACCCAACCAAGGGTTGGAGTCAAGTCCCAAGGGAGTGGTTCCTGAAAATTAGTGGCTATGCGCGAAAGTGCTAAAACTAACTGTAGCTAAAGACTTTACCAAATGAAGACATGACAAATTAAAGGGTTTGACACGAGTGTCAATTATCAATGTGGGGTTGGTAAGCAAGTAAAGAGCAAACTCAGCAAAAATAAAAAGAGTACTAATCAAGGAGAGGGGATTCTTGGGATGTGATAGGAATACGGGTTAGACTAGACTATTGGGTACATGCTTTTGATAGTAAATCCGTTGAATATTTGTGACTAGGCTAGACTATAGTGGGGGTAAATTCTCTCCTGAGCAACTTACCCCGAATCAAATGGGTTCCTCTCGGACACTCATTTACCGCATTAAGAACAGCCTCCGCCTTAGCCCACTGACTCTCTTGAGCTGAGTGTGTGGGAGAAGGACTAGAGTTCACTCTCTCGAGTTGAACCTCATGTCGACCCACTCCCACCGGCCATCAATTTAGTAGTCTTAGTTTTACGACCTCTCTCTCGAGTAAGCCGAAAACACAAAAGTGAAATTGTATTTGCAACTACAATTTCATTAAGTTCCAACACAACTACTAAACGAAATCACATCCAAACAACAAATAAACTATCAGCAAGCAAGACCCAACAGATAATCTAACCCATATTCACAAAATCACACCCCAACAATTGGGGTTTTATCTAGACATGTAAAAGAGAGAGAAATTTATACCAAAATGAGTTTGCACTCAAATGGGTATGAAGATTTTAGTCTCAAAACAAGCCAAGAATAAAGATTCCAAGAGACCCAAACCTAAATTGTTAGAGTTGAAACCCTTTGAATGTTCAAGTTCGTCAAAACCCTCTCTCAACTTAAAACTCAAAAATCTATGTTAAAAATTATATATTAAAAATCTGATATTAAGCTACAACTCTCAACGAGTATTTATAGTTTTTAAAAAATCTGTGTGCAGAGGATCATTCGGCATCGTTAGTCGAGATTGCCGATCAACTCAGCGATCCGCCCTTTGGTAGGTTTCATCGCCGTCTTGCTCTATCCTTCACCATCATCGTGTTTTGGATCATTGGGAGACATAGTACTGCTTCGCGGAACTGCTCGGCGATACGCCACTGCTCCTTTTCACCGCCGATTTGATCCTTTCTTTCATGGCTCAGCACACTGGAACAAAAGACGAGGATAAGACCTTTTGGAGACTCGCTGAATGGGTTCGGCGATTCTCAGATCTTCATTTCTTTGTTCTTTCAGCTGCTTTAGTTCCTTTTTGCTAAGTAGTGTCCATGCTTTCCCTCAAACTCCAAATACCTAAAACTTAAGGGTTTTCATTAGATATTGAGACAAAATATGCATTTGAGGACACTAATTCTATCAAAACATAGCCCTAAATGAGTCTAATTTCAACATACCCAACTTAAACTTTTGCTTGTCCTCAAGAAAACTCAAGTTCAGCCGTTCCAAAAAAGGTGTCTCGAACAGTTCTACACAAGACTCAATCATGAATGCACACAACAAGACTCAATTTACTTATGTAAAGATCAAATGTGCACTAAAAGATTCAAGTTGTGACTCACCAATATCAAAGAATCTCATGCTCACAATACTTGCTTCAAATGCAAGTTCAAGCTCAACCAAAGTGTTCAAATGCCCTCACGCAAGGAATGATTGCATATTCACACACAATGGTTTACAATTTAAAGCTTTGGAATCAAATGCAACGCTCACACTCACAAAGATGAGCACGATGCATACTTTCACCTATAGTTTTCCCATATTTTCCGATCAACATTTGCTACAGCTCACTCAAGATGAAAAAGGTCTTTTCAAGGCTTGTAATGGGGCTTAGTGCAAAGGTATGGTCATTTAGGCTTAGTGAATTTCATCCTCATGAAATGTGGTATTCTCAACACTTCCTTTCTTCTTCCTTCATCATTTTTACTAGTGCTCATAAGTCATCTCATTATTCACTTCTCATAGATTTTTGGAAACCCCATTTTCTTTATATCTTCACACTTTATTCCTCAACTCTTTCATTATTTTTCTTTTCCTTTCTCTTTTTTTTTTAAATATGGAGGGGTTCCATTTTTCTCAACACCATGGGTTAAAGGAGACTTTCCTTGAACTTCTTGACTTTCCCTTTTCTTTTCACCACACCCCCAACTTAGGCTTTTGGCCTAAGTTGGCTATTCAATCAACCACAAATCAAAAAGATTATAGGTAGTGGATTAAGAGAGGTCTAGTGTTCATCAAGTTTTTTCCAAAAAAAGGGTAAGGTTCAAGGGGTGTTGAAGAAAGGTTCACACACTTACAAGGTAGGTTACAAAAGATGTATATGTCAAATTGACTCACACTCTTCGAAGTCGCCTAAGATCATATCAAGAGATCACTTTACTTAGTCGACCGGACTAACGGGGCAAATTCTAGGATCCATCATGCATAGTTCACAGGTAAGCTCATCACACTAGGCATCGACACTAAAGTCAAACAAGACTCCACATTTTTGCTAGTGTGCAACAGTCATCACAAGAGAATCAATTTGGTACATGGCTAATCACAACGAGATGCAAAGAGTTCACATATTGTCTATGCAACTTCATTTGGCCTCATCGTAGCCGTACATTCATGTTCGTTCAATTATGAGCACTATTTGAGTCGTCGATATTAATCAAAACTGAGACTCAAATTCGCCAAGGAACAGCCACATTCAAGTGCACACAAGAGGTGGCGAAAATTTGTGAATTTTTTTTGGAAAGGTCAAAATCATTTTGAATTAAAACAAAAGGAGCCATAAGCTCAAACATCCACGCAAAGCAGTGTAATAACACAATAATAGTTCACAACCCAACTATAAACAAAATACGAACATTAATAGCACACAAAGGTGGGCCTCACCCCACCACAAACAAAAATTATTTGTCCTCAAATGCGAATAAAAGTATCCAAAAGTAAAAGTAAGTAAGATAGAGAGGGAGGTAAAGAAAAGTCCTGTCTATGTAGTCTCTCCATCTGTCGGGGCCTCAATGCCCGATGTAGCAGTATAAACTTGGGCATCAGTGCCGGAGTCACCTCAGAGGGAATAGCAGTGCCAAATCCACTAGGGGCTGCTATAGACGTCTCAGTCGGCGATGTCTGGATCACCAGTTGCACAATCGTCCCTACAAGATCTGACAAATCTCTAAATATGCTCTGTTATCGGCTCTCCATCATCTCCTCCTCATGTACTAATATCATCTCCTCGTCGGTCTCTGCATTCGACTCCTCATATGTTGTGCCACCCCTCTATACATCTCCGGTAGTAGCTGGAGGAATCCCCGAGGTCTCATGAGCATCCTCGTTATCTGCACCCCGCATCAATGAGGTGAAGTCGGTAGACTTCAAATAGTCTACGTCCTTCCTCAAATTTGCCACTTCGACTTTTAAAGCCTAAACCTCAGATGTCTCTCCCTGTCTGCTCTCACAAGTAGTGACTTTAGTAGCCAGATCATCAACAGAGGCCCTAAGGGGGGGGGGGTCAGTGCAGCCAAGATAGCACTATCGATCATCCCTGGAATGGATCTCTCTAATCGAGTCGTTCTCACATCCGCTGAATAGGCCAGCTGTCCCATCTTCAGGATCATGGCCTAAGTAATCCTAGCAGACCGGGAGGAGGAAGAAGCACCCGGGACCTGTGAAGAAGAGAAAGGAGCGGATGTACCTGAAGGCTCAAAGGCCGAAGTAAAAGAAGGTGCCTCTAATGGTAACGAGTCAACATTAACTTCAAGAGAAATATCTATCAGAGCTGCTCTCTTTATATCAACCTCCTCTCGTGTGAACTCGGCCTCAGACGCCGGATGTTACTGGAGGAAGACGGGGTGACCTCAATATCCCTCGTAGTGTCCCGAGGTACTCCAGCGCGCTGGCACAACTCCGTGATCAAGACTGGGAATGGAAGAGAAGTCAGCTTCTGCTTGGCCCTCATGGCCATCTCTTGTGAAATCAGCAGCCCCAGATCGATGCACCTCCTGGACATGATAGAACCAAGGCAAGCGGCCTTAGGATGGCGCAAAATGGACTCATTCTGGGATGGCATGATGGTGGTGCTGATGAAACCAAACCAGAACCTGGCAGCGATGTTCAAGTCCCTCTTCTCAATAGGTGCCCCTGCATCCATCCACCTCAGGGTGGTGTCAGAAATCAGAGGAGCCAGCCAACCCTTCAGGTCATCTAGGAATTGAACAATAGGCAACCCTTCGTAGGGAAGTGCAGAGTATAGCGGTCTACCCAATACAATGTTAATATACTCGCTGTGGCACTCAACTTCCTTTTCTCTGACCATGACCGACTTTACCGGTCTAAACTCGCTTGCCTTCTTCTTGTTCTTGGGCACCAACTCCCCATAAGTTGTATAAAATTCCCTAACCCAAGAAGGAATGTAAGGGCCTCGAGGCCTTGTGAACTGCTCAAATTCATGGTATCAGAGGGTGTCAATCACATTGGCATGCTTGCCTTCCAGGCCCTCCATAGATAATAGCTTCTCCTCTAGGATGGTCTGTACCCCTTCACTTTTCAGTCTATTCAGTAGTCTAGGAGGAGGAACGATAGGGAGTGCAGGGGCTACTGGAGGTGTCTGTGCTGGCACGGAGTCTGTTGCCAGAGGAGTGGCAACCGAGGGAATATTGGTGGATGTGGACTGAGATCTGGCCCGGAGTTCATCCCTTCGGTTTATCAGAGGCTACTCATCTTCTGGTTCTGAAAAATTAGCCTGGGTTTCAATAGATACTCCTTTTCTAGCTATATGTTTCTTTCTTTTGCCTTTATCTCCCGGTGGGAGTTCTTCTCCTCTCCTTTTTGGAGGATTTGACCCCCCTCATTTATGGTTATGCCTTGTGCTTTCTTTTGAGGTTGTGTGGTTAGATTTGTGCGTACCATATCTGCAAGATATCGGGCCAAACTAGGAGAAAATTCAAACATAAACATAGAAAATCTATTGCAGATAGGCTCGCCGATCCATTCGGCGAGTTAAGTCGGGCTTGCCGAAGGGAATGACTTAAAAATTATAGCAAGTCGGCGATGAGAAGGCCCTTTCGGTGAATCGCCGACTACTGTCGGCGATCATGGGTTTGTCCGCCGAAAGTTACAGTGCAACAGAGATTTAAGGGAGCATACATAGGGCGATCAAGAGTACTTTCGGCGACCAAGGGCTTCTCACCGAAAGATACAGACTCAAACAACACATAAAGTATGAATTTAAAAGAGATATGGGGTCATTAGGCGAACTGTCGAGTGGTTCGGCGAGCTTGACCCAGCTCGCCGAACGGCTCAACGTGCCCATTTTCAATCCACCTTCTCGAATTCAACCCCGCAACCCCCGATAACAAAATCAAAGCATGCACTAATGAAATTCAAACAAGACCCGTACTACCCATCACCCCGGGATACTCAGAGTTTTCCCAGTTTTGCCAAATCTAGCCATTTGACGATATTTGCTCTTAAGAGTGTTGTCACCAGCTCTATCATTGAGCAATTTTCGTCATTTAGCACAAACATGGGTTACTCAGACTTCACCCAATCAATATAAATGACACGCAAGCACAACTCCATGCAAATTCATTCATTTAAAAGCACAAAAATTACAGGCATTTGACAATCAAAACTGTAAGGGCAAGATTTGGAAATTGAAATAGGCATTTATGCATTCTAATTCTATCAGAGAGGCCCATCACACAACAATACGATACGATCATTTCAAATGAGTACAAAGTTTTCGAATGTAAACCCGAGATTCGGAAATCAACCTTAAATGCCGATTGAAACACAATTGAAAAGCTAGGCAGCAAAGAAATCCTAGTTCCGAGCAACAATCAACAACTAAAGTACTAATGGAAAGCAAGAACATTGAAAATACTACCTTGGTGTGAGTTTTTGAAGATTAAAAATGAGGGAAAGTGAAGCATTTCAAATTCTAGGACTTCTGGCCATTATAAACCGTCCAGTTTGCGCCCATTCGGCGACATTAGTCGCACTCGCTGATCCACTCGGCGACACTCCGAGTGGTCACTTGGCTCACCGAGTTTTACAAGACCTTCAGTTAAAGTGAGGTCCAAACGACGATCTTCATCGGGCACGCCGACCTCTTCGGTGATTCGCCGATTGACCATTTTACTCGCCAATGTGCATTTTCCAAACACTTTCAACATTTAAACATGCACCACTAACACACCATTAATTATAAAAGCAAACTAAAGAATTTAAAACCTTGGGTTGCCTCCCAAGAAGCGCCTTAGTTAACTTCGTGGAAAGACGCGAGTCCTTACTCACTCTCCATTGGTGGGGTTAGTCCTAGTGTTACTAGGTAACGCCAATAGTTCATTTGAGTGAAGAGGAAGCACTGCATAACTCTTAAGTGTCCTGATCAGCTGGATTGATCTAGAATGGGAGCCAATCATTTGATTCAGCACTTTAATATTCTCTTTCATCTCTTCCAACATTCGTTCTTATTCGGTGATCTTTTGGAGAATGATTTGGAGTGTGTCCTCGACACGATTGTTCTCCCTATCTCTAGACTGTTTCCGCTCATGAGGGGGTATGTACCTCCCTTGGCTCTTGCACTGGTTTTCCACCTCTGATATTTTGGTGGCCAACTCGTTCAGCTGAGTTACCAGTGTGGTTAACTTGAATTCCCTCTCGACTTCTTGACTTGTCTTAGCCGAGTTGCTACCATTTCCCTCAGCCATGCTCAAGGAGATGCCTACATCAACAACATCAAAGCAAAACAAAACAAAAAATAAATTTAGTAAACTACGATGATCAAAAGTAAAATTCGTCTTAACCAAAAAATTTCACGAAACACCACTCCGGCAGCAGCGCTAGTTTGATGTTTGCGTAATCAAGACACAACTTCCAATGCAAGTGTCTACGATCGTACAATAGTAAAGTAACCCAACCAAGGGTTGGGGTCGAGTCCCAAGGTAGTGGTTCCTGAAAATTAGTGGTTAAGCGCAAAAGTGCTAAAACTAACCGTAGCTAAATACTTTATCAAATGAAGACATGACAAATTAAAGGGTTTGACACGAATGTCAATTATCAATGGGGGGTTTGTAAGCAAGTAAAGAGCAAATTCAACAAAAATAAAAGGAGTACTAATCAAGGAGAGGGGATTATTGGGATGTGATATCACTACAAGAAAACTGCCCAATAGCGAAGGGAAAACTGATCGCTATAAGCACGAACCTGGTCCCAAAAAGGGAAATAGCGACCAGTTACACTTGTCTTTATAGCCCTAGTTGCTAAGGACCTTTAGAGACGAGATTATCGGTCTGGTCGCAGATTCTTTTTCGCTACTAGTATATCACTGGTCCTTAAAATACTTTTAGGGACCATATATCTAGTACCTATTCGCACTTATTGAAATTGAAATTGTGGTCGTTAAATCATTTTGCGACTAGTTTCTAACTGGTCCATAATTATTTTGGGACAACTTCTAAGCTGGAAATCAGTTTGTGACCAGCTTGATGCTGGTCTGTAAATCAATTTTCAACCAGTTTGAAACTGGTTCGTAAATGAGTCTGCAACCAGTTTGTAGCTCGTCCAATTTACGAAAACTTTTAAGCTGGTCCCTAAATCATTTTGGGACCATTTTGAAGGTGGTCCATAAATCATTTCACAACCATTTAAAATTTCCTACCCAAAGGAATAAGGACTACCAATCTAGTCCTTAGATCACATATAATTTGCACCTAGAAAATATGATCATCAATATAAAGTTGTCACTTTCATATATAATATATAATGTAATTACAAAATAAGGTGAATATAAGTCATCTCACTATACATCAATGAGGTAAGCTAGTAACAATTAATATTGTGATCATGAATCCTTAGCACAAATATTATACACTATCCTTAAACTATATATAATCCAAAGTTGCCTTCACCTTCCCAACAAAAAATGGTCAATCTACATGTTGTTTAACATCGAGTTTTTGCAAATTTTCAGCATCCAAAATCTGTAAAAGAATTTAAACTTTCATTTAGAAATCCTATATATAAAAATAAACAGAAAGGACACAAATGTTATTTTTGTTTTCAAGTTTCGCACACATTTTGGAGGTGGGAAATCAACAGGATTTGGTTTGATTTATGATTCCGTTGAGAATGCCATGAAGTATGAGCCAAAGTATAGGCTCATCAGGAATGGGCTTGACACTAAGGTTGAGAAGTCTAGGAAACAAATGAACGAAAGGAAGAACAGATTAAAGAGTACTTGAGAGTTGCCATTAGTTGGTTTTACATGTTACTATTATTTCAGTAGAGTTCTTATCAACAGTGGAACGTAGGACATTCAATTTGTTTTTAAGTAGGACTAAAAATGTAACACTTTATCAAAGGATAGGGACTATTCGACGAGCGTGGGTATGAACATGGATAGGGGACTGGAGACATCTAATTCATTCACACATTTACACAAGTTGTTACACAGGTTACTCATAGGAAAATAATGCAGGAGATTGGGGTACATGGAATACGATGTGGAGGAGGAGTAGCGCAACACAAAACTCAATTTTAATGAGCATCATAACATGTAATGTAAGAGGCACTAATCAAGTGTATAGACATAAGGAGATGAAGGCATTTTGTAGAGAAAATAATTTTATTCTATTAGCTATACTAGAAAACAAAGTCAAAGAAGAGAGAGCACCAAAAATCATAAAAAAGCTTGGGGATAAATGGAGATGGGCTGCGAACTACAATATTGATCGGAGGGGAAGGATTTGGGTATTACGGGAGTACTCTATCATCGACTTTAGAGTTGATGTTGTGCACCAACAATTTATCTTTGGATATTGTACTAGAATAAAATCGAATACTGGATTTTACTTTGGAGCAGTGTATGGGTTACACAAAATTGAACTATAAGAGGGCCTTATGGGGTGACTTAGAACCAGTGATCAACAATGTTGCAGCACCAAGTGACAGATTCTAAAATGTTAAATACTGCAGCTCAAAGTGACAGCTTCTAAAATGCTGCAGCACTAAGTGACAGATTCAAAAATGCTGCAGCACCAAGTGACAGATTGTTAATGCTGAATGAGTTCAACAATGGCCAAACATGAAGGGAGTAATCCTGGAACCCCACTTTTCAGATCACTGTCCACTTAGTAAAAATGGAGGAACATGATGGAAAGGGTCGGAAGCCTTTTCGATTTTATAACTACATGGCAGAGCATTAATTTTTTATCACAGGAGTAGAGAAGAACTGGAATAGAAGAATCTTACATGTTCTAAATGAGTTTCTTGTCCTCACTTGAAAATCCTTAAATAGTCAAAAGTCCTCTTTTCTCTACAAAATTTCATCAGGAGTTAGTGTGCTGAAAAAATATAGAGCTACATTGTACATGTTCTAAACAACAGGGGAAGTCTAAAGGTATACACGAAAACATGAACCACTATATGTACTGTATACGATTACATTTTCACACTCTCACAGATATAACTAGGACAATGTACTCACACCTTACTCGAAGCCACTCTGAACGACCCAACAAAAACCTTAAGATGTAAGATCGAAATCATAGTATGCAGTATGTCAACCACT
>WBID01228044.1:0-14775 GCA_009849685.1 Solanum x juzepczukii | reverse complement strand
TATTTCCATTTAAAGCTTAGCCTAGTCACTATTATTTTGCAAATGTCCTATCGAAAGCATGTACCCAACAATTTATCTCAACTTGTATTGCGGTCACATCTCAAGAACCTTTCCCTATACTTGATTTTCTTGTTTATTTTTCTGTTTTAGTACTTGTTACAAAACCCCCTTTGATATTTGACATTTTTGTGTCATCCCCTTTAATTTACAATGTCTTTTCTCGCAAATATCTTTAACTACGACTAACTTGAATGAAATTCTAATTGGTTATTAATTCTCAAAACCGCTCCCTTGGGACACGACCCCAACCCTCGGTTGGGTTACAATATTATCGGCGATCGTAGACACTCTTATCGTAGGATAATGTCGTTGGTCATGATAAGCATAAGCAATTTGGACACTTAGCAACAAATTCTGCAATGCCATTCTTCATGCTACTCCACCAATAGACTTCTCTCAAATCGCGATACATCTTTGTGGAACCCTGATGAATGGAATATCTGGAGCTATGAGTTTCCTCCATGATCCTCTCTTGAAGTCCATCCACCATTGGTACACACAATCTACATTGATATCTCAACACACCATCTCCCCCTTGTTCAAAAGCTAATACTTTTTGATTATGAACATTTGCCTTCAATTCAAGCAAAATAGGGTCTTGGTCTTGCTTCTCTTTCACTTCTGACACTAATGAAGATTCAGCCCCATTCATTACCACTACTCCTCCTTCTGTGGAATCAATTAGTCAGACTCGTAAGCGTGCAAGTCTATGCACATCCGTTGCTAACTCTCTCTTTTCTTCCTCAACATGGGCGGTACTACCCATAGGCAACCTACTCAAAGCATCAGCAACAACATTAGCCTTACCTGGGTGGTAAAGAATACACATGTCTTAATCCTTGAGTAACTCTAACCACCTCCTTTGTCTGAGATTAAGCTCTTTCTGAGTGAACACATATTGAAGACTCTTGTGATCAGTGAATACATCAACATGAACACCATACAAATAATGACGCCATATCTTCAAATCAAATACTACAGCAGCTAACTCTAAGTCATGTGTTGGATAGTTCTTTTCACGAGCTTTCAACTGTTTGGAGGCATAAGCTATGACTTTGCCATTCTGCATTAACACACAACCCAAGCCAACTCTAGATGCATCACAATACACCACAAAACCTTGAGTACCTTCCGGTAAGGTCAAAACTAGGGCAGTAGTCAACCTTTTTTTCAATTCGGGAAAACTTTTCTCACAAGCTTCAGACCATTGAAACTTCACTGTTTTCTGAGTCAACTTGGTCAAAGGAGATGAAATGGATGAGAACCCTTCTACAAACCTTCTATAATAGCCAGCCAAACCCAAGAAACTCCTAATATCAGTTGGAGTTATGGGTCTAGGCCAATTCTGTACTGCCTCAATTTTCTGAGTATCAACTTTAATTCCCTCTCCAGACACAATGTGACCTAATAATGCCATAGACTCAAGCCAAAACTCAGATTTAGAGAACTTAGCATATAACTCCTTATCTTTCAAAGTCTGAAGAACTATTCTGAGGTGACTAGCATGATCTTCTTCATTCCTTGAATAGATTAGTATGTCATCAATGAAGACGATAATAAACATATCTAAATAAGGTTTGAATACTCTATTCATAAGGTCCATGAACGTTGCAGGTGCATTAGTCAAACCGAATAACATAACCAGAAACTCATAATGACCATAACGGGTCCTGAATGCTGTCTTGGGAATATCACACTCTCTTACTTTCAACTGATGGTAGCCAGATCTGAGGTCTATCTTAGAAAAACAAGAAGCACCCTGAAGTGATAAAAAAGATCATCAATTCTCGGAAGAGGATACTTGTTCTTGATGGTAACCTTGTTCAATTGGCGGTAGTCTATACACATCCTAAGGGAACCATCTTTCTTTCTCACAAATAAAATCGGAGTGCCCCAAGGTGAGACACTTGGTCGAATAAACCCTTTCTCTAAAAGATCTTTCAATTGCTCTTTAAGCTCTTTCAACTCTGCGGGTGCCATTCTATATGGTGGAATAAAGATAGGACGAGTATCTGGAAGAAAATCTCTATCGAAGTCTATCTCTCTCTCAGGAGGGACTCCGGGTAGATCATCAGGGAAGACTTCTGGAAACTCTTTTACTATAGGAACTGACTGAATAAGAGGTATCTCAACACTAGAGTCATTAACTCGAACTAAGTGATAGACGCACCCCTTGGAAACTATCTTTCTTTCCTTAAGGTACGAAATGAAACGACCCTTAGGCACTGCTGAACTAATTTTCCACTCTAAGACTGACTCATTCGGAATTTGAAACTTGACAACTCGAGTTCTACAATCTATTGATGCATAACAGGCATGAAGCCAACCCATACCTAGAATGATGTCGAAATCTACCATGTCTAACTCAATTAAATTAGCCACGGTGTCTTTGTGATTGATGGAAATGACACAATCACGATAAACTCGCTTAGCTAGAATAGACTCCCCAACAGGTGTAGAAACACAAAAGGGTTCACAAAGTTTCTCAGGAAGAACATCAAACTTATTTGCAACATAAGGGGTTACAAAAGATAAACTTGCTCCTGGGTCTATCAAAGCATAAATATCAAAAGCAAAGAATTTGATCATACCATTAACAACATCTGGAGAGTTCTCTTGCTCTTGACGACTGGTGATTGCATAAATATGGTTTGTTCATCCGCCAGTACCTGAAGTAGCTCCTCTAGTTGCAGCCCTGTCTGGTGGCGCAACTGATGATGATTGGGCCCTATTGCCCTAATTTCCACTACCTTGCCTGTTCTTTGGACACTCTTTCATGAAGTGACCCTCTTGCCCACACTTGAAACAACTTGTCTGGCCATCACGACACTTACCTGGTTGGATCCTACCACACTTAGCACATGCAGGAGCCTAGTTACCTCCTTGCGCCACACTACTTTGAGATTGTGCAGGTCTAGCTCTAAAGTTCTGCGAATTCTAACCATTATACTCACCTTTGTTTCTGGGTGCAGGTGCACTAGCAGATGATGGAGCAGGTCCCTTTTGCTTTTGCTGAAAGGACGAACGGTTCACATTACCTTTCTGCTGCCCAGACTCATTCCCTGTCTTAGCTTTCTTATTTCTGAATTCCTCCCTATCCCTTAGCTTCTCTTCCTCAACTTGCTGCACATAGACCATCAACCTTGATATTTCCATGTCCCCAATTAGCATCGCAGCCCTACCTTCCTTGCTCGACAGACGAGACAGACCGATAACAAACAAGCTCATTCTACTCCTCATGTCCGCAACCATCTCCGGAGCATAACGGGATAGTTGGGTGAACTTCAACTCATACTCATGAACACTTAGAGAATCCTGCTTAAGTGTGAGAAACTCACGTACCTTGGCCTCTTTCAATTCTCGGGGAAAGAAATGCCCCAAGAAAGCTTCCTCAAAACAGGCCGAACTCGCAGGTGGTGCATTCTCAGCTCTACCCCCTTTCCACTGGTCGAACCAAGTCCTAGCAACATTCTTCAAATGATATGCAGCTAGTTCAACTCGCTCAGTATTTGCCACATGCATAACATCAAATACCTTCTTCACCTCCTCAATAAAGTTCTCTGGATCCTCAGTAGTGCTCGAACCAGTGAAGCTTGGAGGATTCATCCTCAAGAACTCACGAATCCTTGAAGTGTCAGCCCCTTCTTGTCGAGCTCCTATTTGCTGCCCAACCTGGTTAGTCAGAGCTTAACTCAACATCCTAATTACTTCTCTGAACTCAGCGTTAATGACTTATTCTTGAGGTTGCACTTTAGGTGCATTAGGTAACTCTTGCTCCTTAACATTACGCCTAGCAGGATGACCTCTGACAACTCTTCGTGGAGGCATGATTATCTGAAAACATGCGCAAGCACGAATTAGAAGGAAACTTTTTTGAGATCAAACTCTAATGCACGAAATGAGTGTGAAAGAAGTGAGAAATTTTCCTAAGTGTTGCAGCCTCCTAGTAATAGATGTGGCGCGCTTCACACCGATAACTATGACTCTATAGATACAACTTCATAGATCATGGTTACCTCTGTCTGCATCATAAGACGATGCAGGCCAACTGACATCAGTACATTGAATGTATGAGTATGCGAGTTGGAATGCTAAACAATACATAGGCTTGAAAAGATTCTGAAAGAAACACTTACCTTGGCTCTTCTTAACTCATGAATACTAAATTCAAAATATAGAAATGAAACACATGCAATATATGAAAAGCTTTGTGAAACAGTAAAAGCAACTTAGTTCGTTAAAGAAAATGCAATAACAAACTCAACTTTACTCATATAAAAAAGTAATATAGTTTATGTGGGAGATTCTCTAACCGACAACCACCACAATGAGCCTAATTGGTGATACAACGTCTTGCCCACACTGCTAGAACTATCCTATACTTTTCTGTCATATAGACCGCTTAACTTAGTGGATCCACTAGCTTATGCTAAAAGCATCTTAAAGAGTCATCTAAAAAGTATGATTCTTTACTACCAATGATGGCTACATAGTTTATGAAGACTTGAGTTAATATGAACTCTCATCCCCATATCGGTGCTCAATACTACTCCCAAAATATACTTAGCTCATATGTTTTAAAAACAAACTTCTTTCTTTGGTTTGAGACAATTACTCAAAACTTAGCTTAAAAGCTCTCTTGGAATCAATATTCCCTTTTCTTGCTCCAATGTTAAAACATTTATAAACTCTGTGGGAATACTTAGTTCCCTTATAGGTTTTTTTGAGAAATGAATTCAACTGTTTAATCTTTTCTTAACTTGAAACTTAAGTCTTAAAGCAAAGTTAAAACGTTTGTTAAAGACTTTTGAAAACTTTAAAAACTTTGCTTTGACTTGCTTCTTAACTTCTAGACTTGATTCTTAACTTCTCTTGACTTTGATCCTAACTTTCCTTGGATTGGATTATGGATTCATTGTTCATGATCTCATGTTTATGGATGATTTCATGATGTTTAGATATACATTAGAGTGTTGGAATCAACTAGAAAAAATAGGTACATTGCTAAGGAACAAGTACGAAAAGATGGGGGAAGAACTGGAGTCCCTAGCGCTCTGAAAGGCGCAGGGCGCCAGCCCTTGAGATTCAGGAACCAAGTTGGGGCACTCTAGCTGGCGCGGTGCCCCAGAGCTCAACATTCAAAGACCCCTTTTTGAAGCTCTGAGAGGTGCGACGTGCCAGGGCCCTCCCCAGGTGTTCCCTACCTTTCTTCTTCGTTTTTCAACTCTAAACCCTCCAAATCAACTTAGGTCTTTCCCCAAACACTTAGAATCGATTATATCCTCAATATATCCCAGATTCAACTCGAAATTACACCCGAAAACATGAATCAAATCGGAAGAAATTCCTACAACACAACCCACAAGAAATTCAACGAAACTTTCAACAATATTCATCAAGAACTCAATTTCTAAACTTTCAAAGACTTAAATTCGCTGAATTGAATCATGTTTGGCGCGTGGGCGAACTAACCCAACGCTATGTGATCTCACATACCTTGTAGAGATCACCCCCGATGAATTCCACACGCTAAACTCGACGATCTTGACGAATCTTGCCTCCTCTTCTCCTTTCTCCTCTTTTTTCTTTTCTCCAAGCCCTAGCGTGAACTCTAACTTTTCTAAACTGACCAAAATCTGGTTTTACCCCAATTAATATTCTATAAACGAATTAGAATAAATAGGTAAGGAAAAGACTAAATTACCCTTCAAAAATCCGAATTAGACTTTCCTTAATCCAACAACCCAACTTCCGAAGGGCATAACTTACTCATACAAACTAGGAATCGCGCAAACTCGACGGCGTTGGAAAGATCATTCCAAGAGATTTCCAACCATATGTGGAAGTACACCTAACTCATCCTGAGATAGGACTTATGGCCGTTTGAAGTTGACCAAAACTCAACTTTTCCCAACTTAAAACAAATTTCCAGATTTTCATTCTTTCCAAAAATGGCTATTTCCAATTAGTAGCTTCTTCCTAGTTATTTAAAATTGCGAGAGGTTACACAATCATTTAGTCTATGCACATCACAAACTAACTCTCTCTTTCCAACTTCAATATGAGCAACACTACTCATCGGCAATCGGCTAAGAGCATCGACAACCACATTTGCCTTTCCTGGATGGTAAAGAACACTCATATTGTAATCTTTCAACAATTCAAGTCACCTCCTTTAGTGAAGGTTCAAATTCTTTTGCTTAAACACATATTGAAAACTTTTAAGATAATTGAACACATCCACGTGAACACCATAGAGATAAATGTCTCTAAATCTTCAAAGAAGAGACCACCGTCGCCAACTCTAAATCATGATTAAGATAGTTATTTTCATGAACCTTCAGTAGCCTTGACGCATAAGAAATTACTTTACCGTGTTGCAACAAAACATAACCAAGCCCAATCTATGAAGCATCACAATATACCACAAATCCATCGGATCGGATCTCTATGATAATGTCAAAACTGAGGCTGAAGTGAGTCTATACTTCAACTCTTGGAAACTTTTCTCACAAGCTCTCGAACATTGAAATTTCACCTTTTTCTTTGTCAAGGTAGTCAAAGGCGAAACAATAAAGTAAAACTCTTACATAAACCTTCTATAGTAACCAGCCAAATCTAAGAAACTTCGAATATATAAATGAGAAAGATATCTAGGCCAGTTTCTTACTACCTCATTCTTCTTAGGATCAACTTGGATATCTTCACCAGAAATAATATGGTCAAGGAAAGGAAAAAACCTCAACTAAAACTTACATTTTCTAAACTTAGCAAGTAATTGATAATCCTTGAGGAATTAGAAAATTATCCTTAGGTAACTTTTATGAGAATTGATTTTCTTGAATGTGTGTGTCACATGCATAATCGATTAAAAGTACTTGCGTGATTGCCTCTTAATTAGAGACATGGCATCAAAAAATATAATTGTTGACTTAAACAAAGGTGAAAAACTAAATGGTGATAATTATGACATCTGGAGTCATAAACTATGATATATGTACTTAAAGAGCAATAATCCCTCAAAGGTATCAATCTTGTTTTAAATCAAATAGAAGAGGGTAACTCTGTTTAACACAGAAGAGATCGTGAAGCTTATAAAGCTTGAAAAAAGGCTGATTCTGTTGCACGTGGATTTATAATTAGTTCTTTTTTGATGACGCGATTCATTAGTGTGAGGAATTTCCAAGTACTCACGCCATGTGGGCACATTTGAGAGGAACATATGAGGGTACATCTATGACCCACCTCACTATCAAATTTGGCACTTACAAAAATCGTCATGACCAAAATATCAAACGACATCTTAGGTGATGTCAAACATGATAGCTCAACTAAAAAGTGTTGGCCATGTTCTCTAGATGAGCAACAAGTTCAGATAGTGATCCAATCTCTTCTCAATAACTGAGAATATTTAAAGGTTAACTTGATCAATAATGATAATATCAAAACCTTTTATGATATTTCCCGTCATTTTGAACTTGAATATGATCTGATTGGTGTTGCTAAAGCTCCTTCTAATTTCTTTATGGCAGAGTCAAGTGGTACAAATTCTTCAGACTTCAGGTGCAAAAAGAATGGAAAAAGAAATGGGAAAACAAAGAGGCCGGAGAAGGACTCTCTAAGAAATAAAAACCAAAATTTAAGAAGGGAAAATGTTTTTTCAATAAGAGAGACAGGTAAAATAAAGTGTTACAATTGACATGTTCTAGGGCATTTTTCTCGTGAATATACCAAGCCAAAAAGTAGTATTTCTAAATGCATCTCTGAGTGATACATATTTTTCTAGAACTTATTTACTAACTGAATCGTATTCTTATCCTATGTGGGTTGTATACTCGGGGATCACCGACCATGTGAGTAAAGATCAAGAAGTATTTGAAGAGTTTCATCGAGTTTCACCTATATCGAGGTGGATTTATATAGAAAATAGTGCTAGACTTGAAGTTAAAGGAATATGCACTTGCAAAGTGGACTTACATGGTGGTAAATCTTTGATGTTACATGACGTCCTATATGCTCAAGAGATTCGACAAAATTTAGTATATGTCTATATTCTTTTAGATGTTGGTTTTGATTTATTTTTTAGTCACAATGGTGTTAGAATAACTCTAGATAATATTTTATATGACTTTGGACTTTGTTATGATTGTTTTATCGTTTTAGATTGTATTCCTTCAACTTATGACTATAATGTTGACTATTGTGTAATGGCATGTTATTCAAGTAAGAATGATATTGATGTTATTACATGGCATGCTAGATTAGGTCACATAGGTCATAGATCGAATGAATAGGTTGACAAAGAAAAGACATTTAGGTTCTTTCTCCAAACTTGATACGTCAGCTTGTTCAAAATTGTCTTGCTGAAAAGATTACACGTAAACCATTGGGAATGCTAAAATAGCTGAGTTTTCACTTTAATTAATCAATTATGATACTTTTGGTCCAATGAATGTGAGATAAGATCAGGTGCTACATACTTCAGTACATTAAGTGATGATTTCATGCACTTTGGTTATGTCTATTTGTTTTCTCATAAATCTGAAGCACTTGAGTGCTTTAAAAGATACTTGAATGGAGTTGAAAATCAATTAGATAAAAATATAAAGGTGTAACACCCCGGAAACTAGTAGGCTAAACTAGGGTTTAGTGTGAGGGTTAGAGCCACAGAAGAGGGCAAGAGCCAAGAGAAAGGGGCTAGAGCTGCCCAACTTTCCCTAAGCACTTGCCCACCTTCCACGACCACCACCACGGCTAGTGGTGAGGACCACGGCCCATAGTGTGGCTCGTGGTGGGCTAGGCTGTAGCTCCTCCATGCTGCCCAAGCTAGAATCCTCCACACGAGCCACTTCACGGCTCGTGAAGCCTTAGACGGATCATGAAGCCTTAGACGGATCATGGGAGGGGTCGCGGGGTTGCCTTAAATTTTTAGGAGCCAAGGAATGGTGGCCTAGCCACTGGTCCAAGACCACAAGCAGGTGGTGAGGACCACGGCTTGTGGTGCCTCTCGTGAAGATGGGTAGTGGGCTGCCAAGTAAGGGTTAATTTGGGACTTTCCGGTTTTAGTTAAATTAAAGTGAGGTCATTTTTCCTAGGCCTAGGACCCCATATAAGTGATTTTAACCCTTTTAACTCCCCATTCAAGTCATTATTTCCAAAACCCCAAAAGAATCCCAAAGTTCTTTCCTCTCAAATATTTCTCTCTCCAGAAAGTTGAAGAAGAAGAAGGAGATTCAAGCTAGGGTTCAAGAGAAACTTGCATACTTCAATTTCCTTGGGATTTGATATTAAGTTATGATAGCTTTTCATGCATGGATTCCTTCCATCCATGGAGTCCCATAGTTTTCTCCAATTGTGAAGATGAAATCCCCAATTTGAGTTAGGGTTTCTTCCAATGTTGTGGGTATTGATGAATGTTGATCCAATTGAGTGAATAATGATTGTTTATGATTTAATTGATAGTAAATAATGTTTTTAGGATGAAATTACATGTACCCATGCCTAACCCATGTCTAGAAAGATGAAATTGATGTAAATGAGTTTTATGCCATGAAAGGGGAAATTGAGGATTTAGAGATAATCTTCTAGGATTGATGAAATACATTGTAGATTGCTTGAGAGTAAAGCATATAGTCATTAATTAATTGAGATTAAAGTATACATGAAGAATTATGATTAGTAGTGCTTGAGATTGAGCCTATATGATGATATATGATTAGAATTGCTTGAGAATGAAACATGTGATTAGAATGTCTTGAGATCTAGGCATATGTTATGATTATAAGAAGTATTTCTTTGAGAGTAAGGCATGTAGTTATGAATGTTGATTACTAGGGCTTTGAGAGTAAAGCTAATATGATGAATTATGATTGTTAGAGCTTTGAGAGAGAAACTTATGATAAGGGTAGACTATTAGATAGAATTATTGTGGAAGGACTTTATCCACATGATCTACCTTATGAATGTATGAATGTGAAAGGTTTTCTCACATTGATTGATTCTTGGTTGAAAGGTTTGCTCACTTAAAATGAATTAAAGAATGTTTAATTATGATAGCTTGAAGTAGTGATATGAGATCCCTTCATGAATAGCTTGACTTGGTAAGACAAGACCATGCATCGTAGATTGAGTAGTAGATCTCATGGATAACATTGTATTGAGCAATCATACCCTTCCAAAAGTTAGCTTGAGCTAGCATGAGAGGTTGCTTGCATGATAGCATGACTTGGTAGGGCCAAACCATTTCATTGATAGATTGGATTGAGCAATAGTACCCTTTCTTGAGTAGCTTGGACTTGCATGAGAAGATGCCTTCCATGATAGCTTGGTCTAGCCTAATAAAGTGCTTTTGCCTGATAGCCTTGAATTGTTAAATCGTAGCCATTCATGGGTAGTGTTTTGTCTTGGATTAGTAAAGAAGTACTCTTCCATGAATAGTAGAATAGCAAAAGAGGGACCAATCCCTAATCAAAGTAGCATGTTTACGATGAAGCAAGGTTACTTCAAGGAAGTATTGTAAGTATGTTTTAATATGAGATTTGCTTGAATGATCTATATGTTAACAAGGACTAGAGGCGACTACCCATGTTGCTTAGTAGTAAGGCAAATAGGCGATTCCCTATGTCTATACAAGATAAGTTAGATTATGATATGGTGTATGATTAGCTTGGGTTGTTGCTAGAGTTTCCTTCCTTGAAATGTATGATTAGAGGTGGATGACCCAAGTTTTGACTAAGGGATAAGTTGATGTCACTTCAAAAAGTGCTCCTCCTATGTTGATATATTATGATGATTTATGTGCATTGATTATGCCTATGGCTTATGTTATCATCTCATATGCTTATGGCTTATGCCTTATGTTGACTAATGCTTATGTTATCCCCATGTTGATGTTTATGTTAGCTATCATATTTAGTACATATTTGTACTAACGCATACTCTTGCCTACATTCTTATCAAATGTAGGGTCCGGCGATATCGACTCTCATCCCCGTGGCTAGGATCATAATAGAGCAAAGATCGAAGATTGGTGAGTCCTTATAGAATTCAAGGATATAGCTAACATTTCCTTATGTATTTCATTTTATGTTTTGAACTATTATATGGGCTGCGTCCCAAATATATTCATGTTTTAGATGGTTTGAGACAAGTGTAATAGACTTCTGCTCGTTTTTATAAAAGACTTTGATGTTATGAAAATGTTTTAAATTTCTGCTAAATTCTATTATCTTATGTTATGAAAGCTAAGTGGCTTGTATGATGTCCTTCGGGATCTTGTACGCCATGTTACATCTAGGGTGTAACCTTGGGTTGTGACAAAAGGTTTTAAGAATCGACCAAGGACGTGAATATTTGTCAAAATAATTTGAAGAATTATGTACTGAAAAGAGCATTATTAGACAAATAATTACTCCTTATACACCTCAACAAAATGGTGTAGCTAAAAGAAGGAATAGAAAAATATTAGACACGACAAGATCAATGATGGCGTAGGCAAATTTGTCTATCTCTTTCTGTGGAGATGCATTATTAACTACGACCTACATATTGAATAAAGTATGATCTAAATCAGTATCTTCCAATCCTTATGAACTTTGGACTGGTCATAAAAAAAGCTGAATGATCTACGACCTTGGGGTTGTGCTGCATATATTAAAGATCATTTTGGTGAATTTGGTAAACTAAGTCCAAAAGGAAAGAAATATATTAAATAAGATACTATGTACACTCTAAAGGGTATGTGTTCACTGAAGAATGGGAGGAGGGAAGTATTGCTCAAATTGTATAACGAAATGTTTGATTTTTGGAAAGTGATGTTTCCAAAAAGGTTGAAATAGATTAAGGTGAGCCTCTCTACTAAATGTTGAATTCATAAGAATAGATAATGTTGTCAGACATACTTGATAAATAAATGGATAAAGAAACAGTTTCTGGTCCAAGTGGGAGTTTTGAATCCCAAAATCCTATAGAAGAATCTGAACTTCAATTATGTAAGAGTACAAGAAAAGGTGTATCCAAACGATCTTATGAGATTGAAAATTATGGGTTTTTGGTATATCCTATGGAATTGGGGCTTTATCGAGCCCTAAAAGGGATGATAATAGTGATGAAAGAAGAATTAAAATCCATGAAAATTAACAAAGTCTGGAATATAGTTGACCTTCCCAAGGAAAATAAATCTATTAGGAATAAATGGATTCTGAAAGTTAAAAGCAAATCAGATGGGTCAATAGAAATACACAAAGCACGATTGGTGGCAAAAGGTTTTGCTCAAGAAGCTGGAATAGATTATGAGAAAACCTTTTCACCAATTGTGAAGTTTACCTCCATACAATTACTTTTAGGTAGTGTTGCACGTTTAAATATAAAATAACACTAAATGAATGTGAATACCACTTTTCTCAATGGAGAATTAAACAATGAAGTCTACATGGAACAACCGGTAGGTTTCATTGTGAACGGCCAAGTAAAGAAGTTTGTAAATTCAAAAGATCAATTTATACCCTAAAGCAATTTTAAGGCAGTGGTGTCTCAGGTTTCATAAGGAGGTGATTTCATTTGATTTCACTGTGATCGAAGAAGACCATTTCATCCATGTGAAAATTCCAATTGAAACTTTGTAATTATTTCTCTTTATGTAGATGATATTTTATTAGCTGAAAATAATTTGGAGTTTGTGAAAATTGTCAAGTCATGACTTTCAAAAGCATTTGATATGAAAGATATGAGTGAAGTAGACTATACATTGGATGTTAAGATCCAAAGAAATCGTTCCAAAATTATTTTGAGTTTATCTCAAGAAACATACATAAATAAAATATTAGAATGCTTTCAAATGAATGATTGCAAATTCATGGATACTCTTGTTGCAAAAGGTGAAACTTTAAGCCTTGAAATGTGTCCAAAAACTGAAAAAGAAAAAGGAAGACATGTCTCGCTTTCCATTTTCTAGTGTCTTCAGGAGTTTTATGTAAGTTATGATGTGTACTCCCCAAACATTTGTTATGTCGTAGTTCTAGTTTGCAGGTATCAATCCAATCCTAGAAGAGATAATTGGAAAGTAATAAAGAGAATATTTTGATATTTGAAGGGAACTGTAGATCATTCACTATTCTATAGTGGATTTGATTTATTCATAAGAGGTTACACATATATTGATTGGGCTGGTGATCGATGTGATAGAGAATCGACCTCTAACTATGCTTTATTAATTAATGGTGGTGATATTTCATGGAAAATAAGAAACAAACTTGCACAACTCTTTCAACAATGGAATCTGAATTCAGCTTGTGCATCTGCAGTATAAGAAGTTGTTTGGTTGAAGAGATTCATTGGGCATTTGAATATTGCAATGAATTTAAAGGGTCATATAATTTTATATTATATTATGGCAGTCAGGTGGCTAGCCCATGTACGAAGGATCCTAAGTATCACTATAACACCTCAAAAATCTGATCTAGGAATGAAAAAGAGAAAAAGGTGAAACCACAGAGGGGTCCACGGGTCGTGAAGAGGACCACGACCCGTCACCCTACTCGTGGAGTTGAACCAGGCCCAGTGTGAAGGACCATGGAAGCCCAGACAGTCGGTGAAGCTTCACATGGACCGTGAAGTCATCCGTGAAAGGGATTTATCAGGTCTTGAGTTTTGGGGAAACTTTAAACGATCATGTCTTTTAGCACAAAATTAATTTGGTGACCCATGACCTATCAAATTAAAGGTATTTCAGTCCTCTTTCCAACACCACCAAGTTTGCCTAATTTTGAGCCCGGATTATAATGATATGCTCGTTTTAGTGAAGCCCAGTCAGGTAGGGCAACATCACGACCCACTAGATGGGCCTTGATGATCTAAGACAGGCCGTGAAGCCCTTCTTGAAGGTCACCTCATAAGTTTTAAGTGAGGTTGCACCCCAAGGCCACTGTGAAGGACCACAAATGCCTATACGATCCGTGAAGCTTCACACAGACCGTAAAGTCGTTCGTGAAGGAGATTTATAAGACTTAGAGTTTAGGATCAACTTCAAACAATCATATCTTTCAGCACAAATGAATTAGGTGACCCATGACCTATCAAATTAAAGATCTCTGAATCCTCTTTCCGACGCCACCAAGTTTTCCTAATTCCAAGCCCAGAGTAAAAAGTTATGCCTAAAATAGTGAAGCCTTGTTGGGCAGAGCATCTTCACGACCCACTTAATGGCCGTGGTGCTCTAGACGGCCCGTGATGCCTCTCTTTAAGTCACTTCATCAGCCTTTAGGTTAGGGTCTCATTGGTCTTTTCCCGTATGTGTTTGGTACTTAAACTATGTCGTTTGGTGCTTAAAGTACGCTATTTTACTCAGTCTAAGCCTAATAATCTAGTCAGAAACTACCTAGAACTCTCATATTCCTAAAATCATCCAACTTAGAAAGAAAAGAAAAGGAAGAGGCGATAGTTTCTCCTAAGAACAAGCAGAGGTATTCTTTAAGTCCAGCCTCAAAATCCAAAGGATTTCTCCGTAGTTTTTGTCACCAGGTATGTGGTATTTCACTAGTGGGTTCCTTTCACCTATTAGCTTCTTAGAATTAAGTTATTTCTGCAGTTTCTACATAAATTGCTCAGACCTAGGGTTTCCAAATCTTGGGGATCCATTGGAATTTAGCTGGTATAGTTTCCATTATATTGAATGCATGTTTTTCCTGGAGAATTTACGTAGTCCCATTTATAGAACTC
>WBID01228016.1:0-38774 GCA_009849685.1 Solanum x juzepczukii | reverse complement strand
TGTCATGGCTACTTGATAGGTTTCTAAGTGTTGAAGATGAAGACTTGGTGAGTCCTCATAGATTCGAGGACAATACCCTACATGTCCCTTTTTTTTTATGTCTTTCTAGTATTTGCTTAAGTTTTGTATGGGCTTAATCCCAATGTTGTATTCAAAGTATTAGATGGTTTGAGACATAAGTGTATAAAGTCTAGAAGTCTTCCGCTTACTATTTTAATGAAAGTCTTCTTTGTAAAGAAAGTTTTTTTTTAATTCATTATGGTTTTTAGTTTTATGCGATGAATGAATTCTAAGAGGCTTGTATTAGACCTCTGAGAGGTCGAGTACGCCGGTTACGACTAGGGGGTGCTCTCGGGTCGTGACAGTCACGCTATCAAAAATAGAATCACATTGTTAATAGAGTTATTTAAACACCAAAACACATAAAATGGAGATGGGCCAGTTCTGAAGTAAAAATGAGAATCATGGAACCCACATAGGAATTTCTAGAAACGACCCTGTCTGAAGGTCAAATTAGTACCCCGAGCTTGTGTTCTAAAATGGAACATAATTCGGGCTCATATCAAAGGAAACAATCAACATGTAAGTACTTTGCCATTAAAACATAATAAAGAAACAGTTGTAGCCCACTAATATGTGATATTACCTCAAACGAAGAAACCTTAACAACTTCTGATCACTCTCCCATGTAGCCACAAACACCACAAACCCACAGGACTTTGAATCACCTCATTCATAGTTATATTTGAGGAGAAATATCCAAAGGAAAATATGAAATAAATATTGATCGAGTCTATCTTTATTATTAAAGATAGACCAAGAATGTTATGCGCAAACATGTTGGGTCCCTGTGAATGTGGACCTCGCAAATGTAGCAAAGGCCACGCGATTGTGGCCAAGAAGAAACTACGGGACCCGAAAATATGAACCCTACAATTGCGACTGGTTTTCACGATTGCTTCCACTCGTCTACCTAGGATCTGGGAACGTGACCCATGACCCATGAACTTGAAGGCCAACAATGGCCTATACCAGCTCATGCACATCAGCTGCTTTTTAGCAACAACAATATCTCCAATGGTTTGTTCAAAATACGCTCTGAACCCCGTGCATGTAAATGGGATATGCTACCCTAACAAATTTGATAAAACACACTCAATGGAGCAATCAAACTTCCATACGAGATCATCTTATAAAAAAGTGGGTCCCACACCTAACCTCCATTTTAAGTCAAAATCAACAAGGAGCCTTAAAACTAGCCCTGGATTCACACAAAGGGTAATTCTAGACCAAACTCGACATTCTCGAGCTAACCATGCTGACAGAATTCTCGTTCTTCCATGTTTACAAATACTGTTGATCAAGGTCAAACTTAGGCCAAAACTTGAAAGTTAAAACACCTTCTAGCACCAACTCACACTGAAAGCCTCAGGATTCATGTCGGCCATGCTACCTGCTTTAAAAGACCCTTCAAGAGCTGATGGAACCATGAGAGTTGGATTCTGAGGTCTTCTTCCTAAACTTTTGATCAAAATCAACCCCTTCAAGGTTCAAAAGCTCGAAAACATAAAAATTCTCATAAAACCAAATAAATGACTATGTGACCAAACTTTTAGTCTGAGCAAGTCATTAATGACTTAGATCGCTATAGGAATGTTTTAAATGACTAACACAAGGCATCAATATAAGAAGTACCTGGAGGGTCATAACAATCATGTCGATCATTTATGAATAGTCCTCCAAAATCTCAAGGACCGGGAGTTAATTTCCCATTTTTTGATGTGTGAATTTTTGCTTGAATCCATGGTGTGCTTAGGCCACATTGTGTCTGGCGTAGGTATTCGAGTCGATACATAGAAAATTGAGGTAGTGCAAAGTTAGCCCAGACCCATATTCCTAATTGATATAAAGAGTTTTTTGGGTTATGTAGGTTACTATAGAAGGCTCGTCGCAGGTTTCTCATCTTGAAATCATTGCATCATGTATTGTTAAGTTTTAAATGATTTTACTTCATTTTTTACTTTAGTGGAGTTACTTTTAGTCCTTCCATTTAGTTATTTATTTTATTCTGCTTTATTACATACCGTGTATTCCATATACTAATGTCATTGGATGTTGCATCGTTTCATGATGTTGAGACAGATATTCAGGATCATCAACATGTGCTTCGTTGAGATCACATTATCCACTCATCAACTTTTGGTGAGGCCTCCTTAATTTTGGGAGGACTCCAGTCGCTTATTGCTTTAGTAGTATTGGTTAAGTTAGTGGCGGGTCTTATCCCAACACCTATCTTTTGATAGTAGAAGCCTCAGAGAAATACAGAGTTAGTAAATCTTTTTGTTTTTGTTTCAGATGTTTTGTTAAAACTTGATTATTTATACTTGGTATTTTCAAACAACTTCAAGATTCAGCTCATTGCTTTAAATGTTCTTCAGTTTTAAGCATATAAATGCTTGAATCATTGCTTTAAATGTTCTTCAGCTTTAAGTGTATAAATACTTGAGTTAGTCTTCTTCTAATTAGTCATCCAGGATAAGGGTTCTCTTGGGGATCGTCAATGATTTTCGAGTGTCAGTCACGTCCAGAGTGTAGATTCGAGGCATGAAAGATGTCTAGTACAAAGTTTATCGAGCAAAACATTTGGTTCCAAACTAAAAACTAAACACTCTACTACACTTATGCTTCTCTTCCAGTTGAATATTAACAACAAAAAAAATCGAACAGATTATTCCCAAACATTCCAGCCACAACAACACCAAGAAAACACCTTTAAAACCCCAACTTCATATAACAATCCAAATACGATTTTTCTACCGTCCAATTGTAAGTCCTTGCTTACATAGCTTAACTTTTACTTTGATTAAGTCAACTAAATATGAAGAGTCATATTACTACCTCAAAATAGTAGCAAGACACCAAATAAAAGAGATTCCTTCTCATTGAAGAATCCTTCAACCCTCAAGCAAAGATGAGGGAACAAGTAACACAACTTCTATGAGCTTTGTAGCAATGAATCTCCTTGAAATCTTGTAGTTTTTTTATATTTGGTTGAAGGGGAACTCTTAGAGAGAGTTTAGAAGTTTTTAATATTCTGAATTGGGAAAAACAAATAACTCAAACGAAGATGAAATGTAATATATATCTAAAAAACTCTCCATCTACTTAAGGGGCCCACCCTATAGGCTACATGTACAGTCTCACTTCAATATGAATATCTCTGTAGTACGATTTCGTATCAACAAATAGTTTAATGCATTGGAAACTAGATTCATAGACCTTTAATTTATATATTGTTGGTTCTCTATCTCTTTGGAGATAGGGAGATATGCTTGTTCAAAGATAGGCTATATGGGACAATTTTGGAAAACTTTGTCTTAATAAACCTCTAACTTGAACTTTTTGTGTTAAGGCTTTCCTTGTCCTAAAACATGGTTTTTTGAACTTCAAATACTTCCATATACATTTCTTAGTAAAATTATTGATTTATATGCTCATTTCCATTTGTTGACGTCAACTTAATAGCACATGTACTAGTAGTTCTGGGGTGTTACAATAGAGATTTAAGTGTACTAATCCCACACCGAAAAGAGGGTGTCCTACTTGCCAAGGTAAGGACCTTAATTATGAGCTTAGGTGGATCCAGTAGCTAGAGTCAATTAAGACTAAGTCCTATGGGGGAACGTAGTACTAGGACCTAGATAATCACCACTAGTCCAACTTGGTGCTAAGTAAACTCTCAACCGAAAAAGGCATGATAATAATCATATTCATAATCCTTGAAATAGTAAGAATCTAGTAATATCAAATCATTCATAAAATCTCATTGTCATAAGCATAGCTCCTTTAAAATCATGATTCATAGCATACTCTTTAAGATACTTAATCAAGAGCATCTAAATCATGATAATCTTCATAATGAGGAGTACTTCAATTGGAAGAACCATAATTTCATATAACAGGTTGATACTTTATTTGAAAACATACTTCATTCATAAAATGCTTCATAACATAATGCATATATATCATCATAGCTTGTTTCATAAACATAAAATACTTGTGTAGCATGGTTTTATAAAAATATCATTAAAGATATTGAATTATGATCAAATCATGCATAATAATATCAATGATGATGAATAAACTTAAAAACAATTGAACCCATAAGAAAATTATGACACACTAGAATGGGGTGAGAATCATAATTGAAAATTTGAGGTTTCTTTGGGACTCAATGGGTGAAGAAGAACCCATTGATAAAGTTCCCACAAACTTCGATGAAACCGTAATTCAAATTTGGAAGAGGAGACATGAAACCCTTGGAGCTCTGTAATCCTTATTCTTCCTTGGGAGAGAAGACTTGAGCGAGAATTTGGAGTTTGAGAGAATGAGGGTGAATAGGGTTGGATAGGGTCTTAGGGAAATCAGTTATACTCTTCAAACTAGGCTTAAAACGATATCGTATAGGAATTAAAGGAGTAGGGAAAGACTGAAATAACCCCAAAAAAATAGCTATCAGACATTTCTATGAACACCTTCTACGGTCCGTACATGCTTTTATGGACCGTATTTTCCGTCTGTCAATGTACTGACTAAAGGACAAAGCCTCTGACTATAATCCATGACACCCTTTCACGACCCGTCATTCTATATACGACCCATATAACTTCCTCATAGAATGGGTCTGGGGAATAGTCCTGAGTTTAGGCTTTGAACCACGAACACTAAGTACAAATCATGTTTTCTTTTACGACCCGTATTGGCCAGCCGTATAACCCAATAATGAAATCATCAAATCTTTGAGGGATAACTACGACACACCATCTATGAGTCGTAGAACTAAGTACAACTTGTAAAGTCTAGTCATAGAACTCAAGGTACAAAAATCACTTAGTCCTTAAGACTACATCTACGAGCCCCAATTACAAATTGTGTTCCTAACCACGGGTTGTAAGGGTGACTTGTACAACTAGATCTGAGACTTGACATTTTCAGAAATTTTAAGGCATCAACCACTGGTTTCCATGAGCCATGAAACTATGTGCAGCCTGTAAATCCAACTTATGAACCACTACACCAACAAATTTTGCACCAAATTTTGGTACATTTGTAATTCCAACTAAGCTATGCACTTCCGAGGTGTTACATAAAGAGTACCCATTTCCATTTTTTCCTACTGATGTTGTTTTGTATGTTTCGTTCAATTAAAACTACGATCGAGTGGAATCATTACATGAACCTAAAGTGTAGCTATGATCAAGTGAAGTTGTTATATGGAGGTCAATCCTTACATACAATCGAGTGGACTTATCACCCCAAGTGAGAGGCCAAGTACAAAACAGGAATGGTAGTGAAGGCAATGTTTTTTAAGTCACTACCTATATGGAGTATACACATCTTGGTAAAATAAGGAAATATGTTACTTCCTTTTTTCTTAACTAATACTAGTATATATACATGTGTGATGCCTGAAATATTAAAGTATTATTTTTAATTACTTAGATTCTGATGTCTTATTCAATCATCTTAAATTATATTAGCTTTAAAATATCCAATTATATTGTTCCTTAATGAAATATGCTCCCCCTTCTATCCATCGATAACCAAATCTATATGTATAGTGATAACGAAGCCTGTAACTTTCAAATAAATGTAGAAAATCTTTTAGGGATATTTGTAGTTATTTAAAAGTTAGATTGTTTTACCATAAAATATCGTCTTTACCATTCCTAAACAAGGCCTAGTTGATTTATTGTTTTACCTGGAAAATTCATCGGAATTAAGAAAAGAAGGTTTCACTACCAATAGAATTATATTTCATTTGCACTCATCATCTCAATTGTTCATAAAAAGTTTGAGTAGATCAAAACTAAAAGGAAGGAAACTGTTTTAGGAAGATTAGAAAACATCAGACTTCTGGTTTAATAAATCAATGGAAAAACTCAATTGAGGTACACACATGCAGTCCAAAAGTTTAAAAAATTATATCATTAGTTAACCACTTAAAATTTTTAAACATTCACCACATCTCTAAAGCATAAAAATGACAAAACTAAGAAGTATAGATAATTTCAAAGTCATTACATTGAATTTTGGAAGAAAATATAAATGAACTGATTCATCTAGATAATAGTTTATTTTTGAAAGACAAAAACGTATAGGGAGTATACATATATACACAGAGTAGGGGAAGAAGAAGCTGACCAATCAAATCCATCATACAACCAATAAAATCTTCTCCAATAAAAACATGAATTGGGTTCAATCTCAACGCATTCAGGCCTTTACATTTTAAGAGAATATTCGGTTGAGCCCTATTTAATGTTCAATTTTAACCCATTTTAAGACTCTTTATTTGCATTGATGTAATGTATGTTCCTATATTAAAGGTATGAATTACTATCTATTTTATATCTTTAGGATTTATCTATCCATTTGTAACTTATTTTTTTTAATTTTTTTGAATTGAAATACAAATGGTGGTTATAAAACTTAAATAACAGTGTATTAAATTTATTGAGATTAATCGCGTCAAATTGGGTGGGTCAAGACCCAACCTATTTTTAAGTCCATTTAAACTCAACCCATTTAAGCCCAAAGTAAACCTAGACGGGTTACGTCCCAACCTAATTTCTATTTCAACCTATTTTTAACTCTCCAATTTCAACTCAACCCGCTCATTTGACACCCCTAATCCTAACAAACCGTCAGCAAAAAATCTGACGGAGCCTGGATAATGACCAAATAGCTCGAACAAAATCTTTAACCTGGTTTCAAATGGGTGTCTATCGCTTTGTTTTGACACCATACGAATAAGAAATAACTCCACTATGATAATTGAAAAGGAACGAAGGTATTTATGAAGAGACTTCTTGTTTTCTTCATCAAACATGTCGACGTAATTAGCGTGAATGTGAGCCTATGCTTATAATGTTAATACTTAGTACTGTATAAAGTCTCTATGACAAAAATGTAATGGGAGTATACATATATACACACAGTAGGGGAAGAAGAAGCTTCCCAATAAAATCCACCATACAACCAATAAAAACTTCTCTAGAAAAAAGTTCACAGATTAGGTGAGCCTCCTTGCTTTCCAGAGGATTTCACATATATTTGTTTGTCATTGTTGAGTTGTCATGGGTCTTGTCTTGACATCTATCCTAGTATTAGAGGTTTCATAGATAGTTAGAGTTGAGGAGTCTCTCAGTATTTCCCTTTTATTTTGAGATGTTTTGCAAACTGTCTTATTATAACAATGAGTACTTTCAGACATCCTTAATGAGTTTTACTTTGAGATTGATTTCTATTATAAGCCTACTATTGTTTGAGTTAGTCTTCTACTAAGTATTTAGTTGGGCCAAGGGTTTGCTTGGGGATCAGAAATGATTCTCGAATGTTGGCCACGTTCAGGTGTAGACTCGGGGCATAACAAACTTGGTATTAGAGCACCAACAGTCCTAGGGTGCATATGAGGCCGTTTCTGAAAGATTCCTTCTTATCCGTGTGAAGCGCACCACATCTTTAATTGGAATGCTACGATATTTAGAAATATTTCACTTTCTTCGTACTCCTGTTCGTGTGATAGAGTTCTATTCAATATAGTTTCTTCTAATCCATGCTTATGCGTGTCATTTTAGATCATACCTTTACGAGGAGCTACTCGAGGACGTCCTGATAAGAGGAATGCTAATCCTCAAGGTCAAGAGGCTCCTAATGCACCAGAAGTGCAACCCCCTTAAAGAGATATCACCACTTCTAAGTTCAGAAATGATAGTTGATATGCTAACTCAGGTTGTGGCAAATCAAGCTAGTCAGAAATGAGCGGGTCGTCGGTGTGTAGCTAATACATCTAGAATTCATGAATTCTTGAGAATGAATCCCCTGGAATTCACTAGGTCAAAGCTCAATGAGAATCCAAAAAACTCTGTGTATGAGCTTTAGAATGTGTTTAGGGTGATACATGTAGTTGATAGTGAGTGTGTGAGTTGGGTACATACCAACTTAAAGGTGTTGCGAGGATATGGTACAACTAGTGGAAAAAATATGGTAGAAGAAGGTCCATATCCTTTTTGTTGGGCGGTGATTGAGAATGCTTTATTAGGGCATTTCTTTCCCCTAGAGTTAAGGGAAGCAAAGGTAAGAGAGTCTATGATTGTGCAAGAGTACAACCTTAAGTTCTCTCATCTATCCCGCTATGCTCAGAAAATGGTGGCTGATATGAGGACCAAAATAAGTTTTTTTGTGTCTGGGATATCCCGTTTATCTTATTAGGAGGGGAAAGAAACTATTTTGATGGGGGATATATGTCACGACCTGAGTCTACACCCTAGACATAGCCGACATTTGAGAACATTTGCTGGTTCCCAAGAGAATTCTCATCCTGGCTGACTACAAACGGAAGATTAACTCAAGCATACAAAAGCTCAAAACTTAATAAAATTCATTGAACTCAAATACAAAGCTTTAAATCCAAAGATGAACTATGAATATAACAGGATATTCAACTAGCCAGAAATAGGCAACTCAAGTCTTTAAAACATTTAACAAACTAAATGAAACAGACTTCTTAAACTCTATTGTCCATCATCTATGAAGCCTCTAAATGACAAAGATGGAAGTAGGGACAAGAACCACAACATCTTGACAAAACTAAAAAGTAAATGGAATCTTGCAGAAGCAAGGAGGCTCACAAAAGCTAACTCGAACTGCAGGTGGTATAACCGAAGCTTCTGTTGATGAACCTGAATACATGTATCTGCATCATAAAAGATTCAGGTCACATGGCGTCAGTACATGGAATGTAAGAGCATGTAAGGGGAATTCTAAAGCATAAACATAATCTTGAACTGATGCAAAAGAAATATACTTACCGCTTCTCAACTCACTCAACTCAACTCGACTCAACTCAAAGAACATTGTTCAACTCAAATAGAATAGGGCTCAAATCAACAATAAGATATTCAACTCTGTGAGACATAGTTCAACTCAACTCAGAGAAATAACACTCAACTCTGTGAAACATAGTTCAACTAAACTCAGAGAAATAGGGCCCAACTCAATAATAAGATACTTAACTTTGTGAAACATAGTTCAACTCAACTCAGAGAAATAGGGCTCAACTCAACAAAAAGATACTCAACTCTGTGAAACATTGTTCAACTCAACTTTCAGAAATAGGGCTAAAGTTAACAATAAAATACTCAACTTTGTGAAACGTTGTTCAACTCAACTCAAAGAAATAGTGCTCTACTCAACAATAAGATACTCAACTCAGAGAAATAGGGCTCAACTAAACAATAAGATACTCAACTCTGGATACTCAACTCTAGATACTCAACTAAAGATAAAGCAATTGTAAAAGATGTAATATATGGAAATTTTTAAAAAAGTAGATAGCAACTTAATGTATTGAAGAATACAATAATAACTCAGTTTCTATATAAAAATACAAAATATAACTCTGTGGGAGATTCTCTAACCGACAACCATCACAATGAGCTATGCCATGATACAACGTCTAGCCCACACTGCCAGAAGTGTCCTATACTTTGTAAGGGTATAGGACCTACTCACTCAGTGGATCCACTAGTCTATGCTAAAAAGCAAAAAGGAATCATCTAAAAAGTATAACCCTTTCTACCCACGTTGGCTACATGGTTTATGGGGGCTGTGAGTTATTAGAACTCTCCCCATATCGGTGCTCAATACTACTCCCAAAAATATAACTTAGCTCATATGTTTTAAAGAAAACATTTCCTCTTCCTCAACTTTGAGATTATTACTCAAAAATATTTCTCATAAAAGAGATAGTACTCAAAATTGCTGATGAACTCCTTTGAAAATTGGTGTTTCCTCTCATCCTAAATGTATAAACATTTACTCTTGATAAAACTTACTTCCCATATATCATTTTAAAGAAAATGAACTCAACTCTACTCTTCCTCAAACTCAAATTCTCATGTCTTAAAATAAATTATGAATAATTGTAAAAGACTTATCAAAATAGATGTCATGCCGAATTATGGTCGTGAACGATTCAATTAAAGGGTTTCAATAACCATATGTAGACTCAATACTCGGAACTCAACAACTCTAGAACTCAAAGACTGAACTCATCTCGAGAATGTTCAACTCATAGGGTTCATGTGGAATTATGGGCATGAACAACTTAACTCAAGGACTCGATGATACTACTCATCTTAAGAGTGCTCAACTCATAGGGTTCATGCGGAATTATGGGCATGAACAACTCAACTCAAGTACTTTATCGGTAACATGTAGTAGTCCCATAAGTAGGAATATAATCTCAAATGCATTATATTTTCTTCTTCATTTTTCAACTCTAAACCATCTAAATTAAATTGGTTCTTTCCCCCAAACCCTTAGAATCGACTATATCCTCAATATATGTAAGATTCTACTCGAAATGACACCTAATTGCATGAATCAAACTCAAGAAACTTCAACAACAAGAACCCACAAGAACTTAAACGAATATCATCAAGAACTCATAATTTTCTTTCAAAAGAACACAATTACGCTGAATTAAATCATGATTCGCGCGTGGCTAAACTAACCAAATGCTATGTGATCTCACATACCTCATAGGATTGAATCCTTGGTGAAATCCACAACCAAAATTGTATGATCTTGACGAATCTTGACTTTTCTTCTCCTTTCTCCAATCCGTAGCGTGAATTTCCAATTGTCTAAAATGATTTAATTCTGATTAGACCCCAATTAAGCTCCCAAAAATGAAACAAAATAATTGGTTTAGGAAAATACCAAACTACCCTTCCAAAATCCGGATTAGACTTTCCTTATCTAAACATCCCAACTTCGAATGGGCATATCTCACTCATACTAACTCAGAATTGAGCAAACTCTGTGGCGATGGAAAGATAATTCCAAGATCTTTCCTCCTATATCTGGAAGAACACATAAATCACCCTGATCTAGGAGTTATGGTCATTTGAAGTTGAGAAAAAACTCAAACTTAACCAATTTTCCAAATTTTTCATTCTTTCCAAAAACGACTCTTTCCAAAAGCGACTCTTTCCAATTCTAACTCTTTCTAGTTCTTTCAAATAGCGAGGTGTTAAATATCTCCCCCTTGGGAACATTCATCCTAAAATGAGATTACTCTTACTAGGCTAAACATGTAACATCGAACATTCAGCTCAACACCTAACAAGCAAATCTAACAAATAAAGTATATAAATTATAAAGTAATAAGAAGAGAATTAGTACCTTGGTCTGGAATTTCTCCAGATTCAAAGAGATGTGGATATCTCTTCTTCATATCTTCCTCAGTTTCCCAAGTAGCTTCCTCAACAAACTAGTTCTCCAAAGGACTTTGACTGATGCTACTTCCTTAGTCCTCAACTTCCGAACTTGGCGATCTAGAATCTGAATCGAAATCTCCTCATTAGATAAGCTATCCTTGGTACCAATATCTTCAGTTGGTATGATCAATGAAGGATCAACCAGGCACTTCTTCAACATGGAGATGTGAAATACCGGATGAACCGCTGCTAACTTATGGTAGCTCCAACTCATAAGCTACATTACTAATTCTTTTGGATATTTTGTAAGGACCAATATATCGGGGAGTAAGTTTCCCCTTATTACCAAACCTCATAACACCCTTCATGGGTGAAACTTTCAAGTAGACCCAATCACCTACTTCAAACTTCAACTCCCTTCTCCTAACATCAATGTTGGATTTCTAATGACTTTGCGCTGTTTTCAATCCTTCTTAAATCACATTCACTTTCTCCATAGCTTGCTGAACTAAGTCTAGTCCTATCAACCCAACTTCACCAATCTCAAACAATTCAATACGATATCTGCATCTTTTCCCATAAAAGCTTCATAAGGAGCCATTTGGATGCTAGAGTGGTAACTATTGTTGTAAGCGAACTCAATGAGAGGTAGGTGCTCATCCAAATTACCTTTGAAACCAATCACATAGGCCCTCAACATATCTTATAAAGTATGAATAGTGTGTTCTGCTTGCCCATTTTTCTGAGGATACCTAAGTTTACTTTTGAACCCAAGCCTTTTTGGGATTACTTCCAAAATTGTGCAGTAAATTGCGCACCTCTGTCTGAGATAATCGAAACTGGCACCCTATGAAGTCTAACTACCTCTTGAATATACAGCTTAGCATAATCTTCTGCTGAATGAGTAGTCTTTACTGGCAAAAAGTGGGATGATTTTGTCATTCTATCAACAATCACCCAAATAGAATCATGCTACCTGCAAGACCTTGGTAAACCTGTGATGAAGTCCATATTGATCATCTCCCACTTCCATTACGAAAGTTCTATATTCTGAGCCATACCACTGGGCCTGATTGTCTACCTTTACTTTTTCACAATTCGGACACTTAGCAACAAACTCTGCAATGCCCTTCTTTATACTACTCCACCAATAAACTTCTCTCAAGTCACGATACATCTTTGTGGAACCTGGATAAATGGAATATCTGGAGCTATGAGCTTTCTCCATGATCCTTTCTTGGAGTTTATCCACCCTTGGTACACACAATCTACCTTGATAACTCAATACACCATCATCCCTTTGTTCAAAAACCATTATTTTTTGCTTATGAACATTTGCCTTCAATTCAAGCAAAATAGGATCTTGGTCTTACTTCTCTTTTACTTCTGACACTAATAATGTTTCAGCCCCATTCATCACCACTACTCCTCCTTATGTGGAATCCATTACTCAAACTCCCAAGCGTGCAAGTCTATGCCTATCTTTTGCTAGCTCTTTCTTATCTTCCTCAAAATGGACGGTACTATCCATAGAAAACCTGCTCAAGGCATCATCAATAACATTAGCCTTACCTGGGTGGTAAAGAATACTCATGTCATAATCCTTGAGTAATTCTAACCACCTCTTTTGTTTGAAATTAAGCTCTTTCTGAGTAAACACATACTAAAGAATCTTATGATCGGTGAACACATCCACATGAACACCATAATGATAATGGCACCATATTTTCAAAGCAAATACTACGACAGCCAACTCTAGATCATGGGTTGAGTAGTTCCTATCATACACTTTCAACTGTCTAAAGGCATAAGCTATAACCTTGCAATTCCGCATTAAAACACAACCCAAACCAACTCTAGCCGCATCATAATATATGACAAAACCTTGAGTACCTTCTGGTAAGGTTAATACTAGGGCAGTAGTCAACTTCTTTTTAAATTCCTGAAAGCTTTTCTCATAAGTTTCAGACCATTGAAACTTCATTGTTTTCTGAGTCAACTTGGTCAAAGGGGATGAAATAGAAGACAAACCCTCTATGAACCTTCTATAATAGCCAACCAAACCCAAGAAACTCCTAATTTCAGTTGGAGATGTGGGTCTAGGCCAATTCTGCACCACCTCTATTTTCTGGGAATCAAATTTAATTCCCTCTCCAAAAACAATGTGGCCTAAGAATTCCACAGACTCAAGTCAAAACTCGCACTTACAGTACCTGGCATGCAACTCTCTATCTTTTATAGTTCGGAGAACTACTATGAGATGACTAGCATGATCTTCTTCATTCCTCGAATAGATTAGTATGCCATCAATGAATACGATACCAAACATATCTAAATAAGGCTTGAATACTCTACTCATAAGGTCCATGAATGTTGCAGACGCATTGGTTAAACCAAATGACATAACCAGGAACTCATAAAGACCATAACGGATCCTGAATGCTATCTTTGGAATATCACATTCCCTTACTCTTAACCGATGGTAGCCTGATTTGAGGTCTATCTTAGGGAAAAATGTAGCATCCTGAAGTGGATCGAAAATATCATCAATTCTCGGAAGAGGATACTTATTTTTTATGGTAACCTTGTTTAACTGGCGGTAATATCTATACACATCCTAAGGGAACCATCTTTCTTCCTCACAAATAAGACCAGAGCGTCCCAAGGTGAGACACTTGGTCGAATAAAATCCTTATCAATGAGATCTTTCAACTTATCTTTTTACTCTTTTAACTCTGCTAGTGCCATTCTATATGGTGGAATAGATATAGGACGAGTATCTGGAAAACTATCTATATTAAAGTCTATCTCTCTCTCAGGAGGGACTCTAGGTAGATCATCTGGAAAGACATCTGGAAACTCATTCATAACTCAATCTAACTCAATATGAGGTGTCTTAACACTATAATCATTAACCCAGACTAAGTGATAGACACACCCCTTGGAAACTAAATTTGTTGCCTTAAGGTACTAAATGAAACGACCCTTAGGCACTGCTGAACTGCTACTCCACTCTATAACTGGCTCATTAGGTATTTGGAACCTAACAACTCGAGTTCTACAGTCAATGGAGGCATAACAGGTGTAACATTTCAGAAAATTCATGACTAAACTAGTAGATAAACCAAAACTAACTAGGCTAAGTTAAATCTTGACATACGAATTAGAGCCCTAAAGATGCCTTAAAATTCATGGTATGGAGTTAGAAGGTCAAGTACTAAACCTCAAGGACCAACCTTGAGTCCTTGAGGAAAGGAACCTTAGAACCTGCCAGGAAGTGACCCAAGAGTGGGTTCCATGTCACGTGGACCAACCCAAGCCCCATAGAGTGGCAGCGTGGGTGAGGCTTGGAGGGAATATGCCTATGGTAGTAGCCACGAGCAGAAGTAACTCCCCATGGATGGGTCCACACCACGTGGCATGCCTCCGTAGGTTAGGGCCCCAAAAATGAAGAGACAGCCACAAACCACGGATGAACAGCACGGGCCGTGGTCCCACCCACGGTCCGTGGGTCCGAAGGCATAGGTCACCCCTGAAATTGTCTTTTGGCAGTTGGGTCTAGAAGTTCTTTAGTAATTTCTTAATTAATTAATAACTATGTGGTGTAATTTTAAGCTTATTTTAAAGGAATATATAAGTATTTTTCCCACCTAAATTAACCCATATAAATTCATAAACATAAATTCCCCACATCAAACCAAAACCTCTCAAAAATTCTCTCTCTAGAAACCACCATTGAAGAAGAAGAAGAACTAGGAGACCAAGGCTCAAGAACTCAACTTTCCTCTCCAATTTCATGAAGGATTTACACTCAAGGTATGGTAGTGTTTATTTAAGGATATATTCATTCCATAAACCCCTTCAAAACTCTATTTCTCAAAGTTCAACTTCTCCAAGAACCTACGGTTTACAATCTATGGCATGGATTCACTTCCAAAACGATTTCAATGTGTTTATTGTCTTATATTATGATCAATTTGATGAATTACTACTGTTTTACTAAAGAATTTATCTAAGAATCCATGAATATCTAGGTTTCCCTAAATTGTATCTTGAAGCATGAATATGGGTCTTTGTTAGTCAATTGTGTTTGAATTATGTATTTGATGAATTTCTTAGCTGGATTAGGTTATTTTACATGTTCAATGAAGTAAAATTATATAGATGTTGATGTATAATGATCTATAACGCTTGAAGGGGTAAAGTATGAAAACTAGCTCTATGTATGAGACTTGTGTGTATTCAATTGGATTGCTTTTAGAGTAAAGTACCTCTATTATGATCTAATTATGATATTTCTGGATGATTATCCTTATGCACACATATAGGTATAAAGATCTTGTATTGTGAATGGTTGGTCACATATGTTGGTTTTAAGGGTTGAAGACTAGTCTCCCCTAATGAATCTAAGAGCTATAGAATGAGTTATGGATTGAGTGTCAAGACATTCTTTCCTATTTTATTAACTTGAATCATGATTTCATATAAAATCAAAGAGGGAACTAATGCTTAGAACTGAGAGGATATGACTATGAGATGGAAGTTTTTACACTAGTTGAGTCTGGTTTCCCAAATGGGCTCCTTTTACACTAGTTGAGTCCGGTTTTCCAAATTAGTTGTCTCATAAGATGGAAACCTTCTACCATAGTTGAGTCCGGATTTCTAGAAGCAATCTCCATATCCCATAAACTATGTACCCACATATGCCTTTAGCTAGTGGATTCACGTAAGCTAAGAGTTATAGTTCTACCTTAGGCAAGTAGGACAACCCCTTTTCGGTGTGAGGTAGACATCGGATTCCATGATTAAGCTCTCATGGTCTGTGTTGGTGAAAGCTAATTCCATTATGATAGAATGAACTAGAATTGGAGTTATGAACTATAATCACTTAATGAGTATTCCTTAGTGTGAATGGGGGAATGAGACCTTGTTCATACATTGCACAAGGTTACTTTGGTGGTTCTTATGGTTTGTTTTTCCTTATGTTGAGATGATTGATATGTTGAATATGTAAGTTTCTTATCCTTTTGCACTTGTTTCTATGATAGTTCATAAACTTGATCAAATGCATAGTTTTCAACTAAATGTCCCTTTTTAGCATATTAAATACTTTTCATGCATAGCTACCACACTTAGGGCATTAATTATACTAACCCATATTTCATCTATTTTTCTACTAAGGTAGGTTCCGGTGTCTAAGGCGATTCCTTCTAGAACAAGCTTGGGTTGAATACTCTTCAAGCTTGTGGTATGTCCTCATGGATCCGAGGATAAGAGCTTTTGTTGTTGTTTCATTTCTCTAGTTGTACTAGACATTTCATATTTTCTATTGTAAGGGTTGTGACCCTAGTATTTTGAGACTCCGATTGTAGTAGTTGGCTTATTGAGACTATGTCTAGACTTCCGCTTTACTTTTATAAAGATTTTCTTTAAGACTTGAAATTGTGTTTTACTCTTTATTATTCTATAGCTATGTGATGATGATATGCTAAGAGGCTTACTTGGGTTCCTTTCGGATTCCATATGCCATGTTACGTCTAGGGAGTACCCTTGGGTCGTGACAAATTTGGTAATCAGAGCAAAAGGTTTAGAATGATTCTAGGATTATGTTTCATAATCTACATCTTGTAGAGTCTTCTTCATAGTGTGAAGCGTGCCACATTTATGAGTGAAAGGCTATAAGATGTTATGAACTTACACTTCTTTCATACTCTTAAGTTGTGCCATAGAGTTTAACTCTATAGATTCTTCCTTCTAAACCTTCTTTTGTGTCTTCAGGGAATGAATACACGAAGGTCCAACACAAGAAGGGTGAAACAAGAAAATGTGGATCAAGTAGTTCCTCAAGGGAATCAAGTTCCTCTAGATGAGCAAGTTCCGGTTGATCCGGTAAATGTGACTCAAAAAGAATTTAGGGCTTGTATGCAAATAATAACTCAAGCCATGACTTCCCAAGCTCAAGCTGTAATAACTCAAGCCCAAGCTATGACAACTCAAGCTGCTAGGGATGTTGAACCTCCTGTTAATTCCAATGTGAGTTCTATGGCTTTGAGATTGAGGGATTTTTCTAGGATGAACCCCCCCGAGTTTCTTGGTTCCAATGTGGAAGAAGATCCCTAAAGGTTTGTTGATGAGGTTAGCAAGATACTTTGTGCTATGGGGGTGTCTTCGGAGGAAAAGGCGGAGCTATCCGCCTACCAACTAAAGGATGTAGCTCAAATTTGGTATGAACAATGGAAGGATGAGAGGCTAAAAGGATCGGGTCCCATAAGTTGGGAGGTGTTCAAAGGAGAATTCCTTGATAGGTTTTTCCCCCTAGAGTTAAGGGAACAAAAGTTGGTATAATTCATGAACCTTCGTCAACGGGGTATGAGTGTGAATGAGTATTCTCTCAAGTTCACCCAACTATCCAAGTATGCTCCAACCTATATGGCAAATTCGAGGGCTAGAATGAATAAGTTTGTGATGGGAATGTCCGGGTTGGTTGAAGAAGAATGTCGTACGGCAATTCTCCATTATGACATGGATATTTCAAGGATCATGGTATATGCTCAACAAATTGAGGAGACAAAACTCAAGAAAATGAATAGAGAGGTAAAGAGGGCTAGAATCGATGAAGGGAATTTTTCTAATGCTAGGTCCGATGGACAAGGTCGGCAAGGGTTCAAGCAAAGGTTCTCCAATCAAGGCTCCTCTAATACACCAAGGGTTGACAAGAATAGGGTTTCGAACCCTAAACCTCAAGGAGGCAATAGTGGTGGTTCATATGTTGCTAGGCCTAATTGTGCTAAATGTGGTAGAAAACATGAAGGCAAGTGCTTAGTGGGATCGTGTGGGTGCTATAGTTGTGGAAAGAGTGGCCACAATATGAGGGATTGTCCCATGCTCAAGGTTAAGGGGACAGAAGATAAGCAAGCTCATCCAAGTGGTTCCAACGCCAATGCTCAAAAGCAAAACCGCTTGTATGCTCTACAATCACGAGGTGACCAAGAGAGCTCCCCGGATGTGGTAACGGATATGTTCACGTCTTTTCTATTGATGTTTATGCTTTATTAGATCCCGTGGCACTTTGTCTTTTGTTACCCCTCTTCTGGCTATGACGTTTGAAATACTCCCCAAAAATTTTAGTAGAGCCTTTTTCGGTTACCACCCCAGTTGGTGACTCAGTAGTGGCAAAAAGAGTTTATAGGAGTTGTCCTATTTCTTTGTCTCATAGAGTCACTTTGGTTGATTTGGTAGAATTAGACATGCTTGATTTTGATGTAATTTTGGGCAGGTATTGGTTGCATGCATGTTATGCTTCAATAGATTGTAGGACCCGGGTGGTCAAATTTCAATTTCCAAAAGAGCCAATTTTAGAGTGGAAAGGGGGGAATTTTATTCCTAGCGGTCGATTTGTTTCATGTCTATAAGCTAGAAAAATTATCTCCAAAGGGTGCATGTATCATATTGTTAGGGTAATGGATGTTGAGTCAAAAGTCCCTTCTTTAGAGTCGGTCCCCGTGCTGAGTGAGTTTCCGAAAGTCTTTCCCGATGACTTTCCCGGCATTCCCCTGAATGGGAAATAGATTTGGCATTGATCTTTTGCCGGATACACAACCCATATACATCCCTCCATATAGAATGGCTCCTGCTGAATTGAAAGAATTAAAGGAACAATTAAAGGATTTGCTAGACAAGGGTTTCATTCAACCAAGTATCTCACCTTGGGGTGCTCCGATATTGTTTGTGAAAAATAAAGATGGGTCCCTTAGGATGTGTATTGACTACCGCCAATTGAACAAGGTCAATATAAATAATAAGTATCCCTTTCCTAGAATTGACGATTTGTTTGGCCAACTCCAAGGGGCTAGCTACTTTTAAAAGATTAACCTACGTTTGGGCTATCATCAACTAAGGGTGAAGGGGCTTGACATTCCTAAAATGGCCTTCCGAAAAATATTTGGTCACTATGAATTCCTAGTAATGTTTTTTGATCTAACTAATGCTCCATCGGCATTCATGGATCTAATGAATAGGGTGTTCCGACAATATCTTGATATGTTCGTAATTCTCTTTATTGAAGATATTTTGATCTATTCAATGAGTGAGGGTGAACATGAGTAATTTGAGAATTGTATTGCAAGTCCTTAAAGACCACCAATTTTACGCAAAGTTTAATAAATATGAGTTTTGGTTGAGGTCCGTAGCCTTCCTTAGCCATATTGTGTCTAGTAAGGTATTGAGGTAGATCCGAAGAAGACGGATGCGGTCAAGAGTTGGCCTAGACCTCTAAGTCCTTTCGATATTAGGAGCTTCTTGGGTTTGACCGGTTATTATAGGATGTTTTTTGAGGGTTTTTCCTCCATTGCTTCTTCGCTGACGACTTTGACACAAAAAACTTAAGTTTTTGTGGTCGGAGACTTGTGAGAAAGGCTTCCAAGAGTTGAAAGATAGATTTACCTCCGCTCCGGTGTTGACCTTAGCAGAGGGTACCAATGGGTTTGTGGTATATTGTGACACCTCGAGAGTAGGGTTGGGGTGTGTACTCACGCAACGGGGTAAAGTGATTTCCTATGCTTCAAGGCAACTCAAGATTCATGAAAAGAATTATCCAATCCACGATATTGAATTAGCGGCGGTAGTATTTGCTTTGAAAATATGGAGACATTACTTCTATGGGGTCCATGTAGATGTTTTCACCGATGACAAAACTCTCCAATATGTGTTTACCCAAAAGGACTTGAATCTCCACAAAGAAGGTCGTTGGAACTTTTGAAGGACTATGATATGAGTGTCCTTTACCACCCCGACAAAGATAATGTAGTGGCAGATGCACTTAGTAGATTATCCATGGGTAGTGTGACTCACACAGAGGATGACAAGAAAGAGTTAGTCTGTGATGTGCATAGATTGGCCCGGTTAGGTGTCAAACTAGTGGATTCTCCCAATGGAGGTTTCACTGTTCATAATAGCTCCGAATCATCTTTTGTTGTGGATGTGAAGTCTAAGCAACATCTTGATCTTATATTGATAGAGTTGAAACAGTCCATACTCGGGAAATCCGTTGAGACTTTCTCCCAAGGGGGAGATGGGGTTCTTAGATACCAAGGTAGATTATGTGTTCCGGATGTTGATGGGCTAAGGGAGAAAATTCTAGATGAGGCTCATGGTTCTAGATATTCTATTTATCCGGGAGCCACCAAGATGTACCGTGATCTACGGGAAATCTATTGGTGGAATGGTATGAATAAGGATATTGCAGGATTTATAGCCAAATGTCCTAATTGTCAACAAGTCCAGGTTGAGCATCGAAAACTGGGAGGTCTCTTTTAAGATATGCCAATTCCCACTTGTAAGTGGGAAGAGGTGAATATGGATTTTATTGTGGGGTTACCCCGTACTCGAAGGCAATATGATTCTATTTGGGTTATAGTTGATAGGATTACCAAATCAGCCCACTTTATTCCCGTCAAGGTATCTCACTTGGCGGAAGACCATTCCAAGATTTATATAAGAGAAATAGTGAAGTTCCATGGGGTTCCTTTATCTATCATGTCGGATCGGGGTCCTCAATTTACTTCCACTTTTGGAAGTCATTCCAAAAAGGGCTTGGCACTAAGGTGAAGCTTAGCACCGCTTTCCACCCTCAAATGGATGGTCAAGAAGAACGTACCATTCAAACCCTAGAGGACATGTTGAGGGTGTGTGTCATAGATTTTAAAGGTAATTGGGATGACCACTTGCCCTTGGTAAAATTTTCCTACAACAATAGTCACCACTAGAGTATTGGTATGGCCCCTTTTGAGGATTTTAACGGTAGAAGATGTAGGTCTTCAGTTGGTTGGTTTGAGTTGGTGAGATTTCTCTTATTAGTCCCGGATCGGTTTATGAGGCTATTGAGAAAGTTCGGCTCATTAGAAAGAGGTGGAAAATGGCAAAAAGTAGGTAAAAGTCTTATGCCGATGTGAGGAGAAGAGAGTTAGAATTTGAGGTTGGTGATTGGGTTTATTTGGAAATCTCACCCATGAAGGGTGTGATGAGGTTTGGCAAAAATGGGAAACTTAGTCACCGGTTTGTAGGTCCTTACCAAATATTGGAGCGTGTTGGGAAAGTTGCTTATGAGTTGGACTTACCAAATGAGTTGGCCCCGGTTCACCCGGTGTTTCATGTTTCCATGTTCAAGAAGTGTATTGGGGATCTAGTGACCATTATTCCGTTAGAAGGGTTATGTGTTGATGAAAGCCTTTCCTATGAAGAGGTTCTAGTAGAGATTCTTAACCGGCAAGTCAATAAGTTAAGAAATAAGGAAGTAGCTTCCGTTAAGGTTTTGTGGAGAAATTACCTAGTTGAGGGTGCTACTAGGGAGGTTGAGTCCGAACATGAAGTCCCGATACCCTCATCTCTTTCCTTCTACTCCTATTCGAGCTTGAGGTAAAAAGTTCCTCTTGATTTTTTTCCCTATTTTGGAAGTCATGTGTAAGTAGTATGTTTTCCATGTTTCCTTAAATGTTGCATGTTCTTGATGAAATCCATGTTAGTGATAAAATGAGTTTTCATGGTTTATGTGTTTCCCCATGTGGTTGTGTATTATAGTATGATGTTGTAATGAACATGTTTTAGTGTGCTTTTGAAAGCATTGGCATATTGACTCCATGATGTTGAGTTGCGCATTATTTAGTTGGGGAAAAGTTAGTTCCTCATATGAGTAAGAGAATTATTGAATTTTATGCATATTGGGTTGTTAGTTGTAGTTCCTACTACCTTGTATTGCATTGATTATGATTTAAGATGGATATGAGGTTTCCTCCTTTGAATAGCACACTTTGTGAATAGTGTATCTTTGAGTTGGGCATTATATTGATGTTTCATGGATGATGGGCTGCTAGTCTTGAGTTCTAAAATTAGTTTGGTGTCTAGATCATCATTCGAGGACGAATGTTCCCAAGGGGAAGATAATGTTACATTCTGGAAAATTCATGACTAAACTAGTAGCTAAACTAAAACTAACTAGGCTAAGTTAAAGCTTGACGTACGAATTAGAGCCCTAAAGATGCCTTAAAATTCATGGTTTGGAGTTAGGAGGCCAAGTCCTAAACCTCAAGGACCAACCTTGGGTCCTTGAGGAAAGAACCCTTAGGACCTGCCAGGCAGTGACCCACGAGTGGGTTCCGAACCGCATGGACCAACCCACTCCCCGTAGAGGGGCAGCGTAGGTGAGGCTTTGAGGGAATCTGCCTAAGGCAGTAGCCACGGGAAAGACCCAGGCCCCGTGGATGAGTCCATGCCACGTTGCCTTTCTCCATAGGTTAGGCCCCAAAACCAATCCACAGCCACAAACCACAGATGACCAGTACGGGCCGTGGTCCCACCCACGGTCCGGGGTCCCCAGGCGTAGGTCACCCCTGAAACTTCCTTTTGGAAGTTGGGTCTAGGGGTTCTTTAGTAATTTCCTAGTTAATTAATAACTATGTGGTGTTGTTTTAAGCTTATTTTAAAGGACTATATAAGTATTTTTCCCACCTAAATTAACCCATCTAAAGTCTTAAACATAAATTCCCCAAACAAAATCAAAATCTCTCCAAAATTCTCTCTCTAGAAACCACCATTGAAGATGAAGAAGAACTAGGAGACCAAGGCTGAAGAACCCAACTTTCCTCTCAAATTTCGTGAAGGATTTACACTCAAGGTATGGTAGTGTTTATTTATGGATAGTTTCCTTCCATAAAGCCCTTCAAAACTCTATTTCTCAAAGTTCAACTTCTCCAAGAACCCAAGGTTTTCAATCTATGGCATGGATTCACTTCCAAAACGATTTTAATGTGTTTATTGTCTTATATTATGATAAATTTGATGAATTACAACTGTTTTCCTAAATAATTTATCTACGAATCCATGAATCTCTAGGTTTCCCAAAATTACATCTTGAAGCATGAATATGGGTCTCTGTTTGTCAATTGTGTTCGAAATATGTATGTGATGAATTTATTACTTGAATTAGGTTATTTTACATGTTCAATGAAGTAATTCTAGATATGTTGATGCATAATGATCCTAATCATTGAAGGGGCAAGTATGAAAACTAGTTATATGTATGAGACTTGTCTTTATTCAATTAGATTGCTTTTAGAGTAAAGTAATTCTATTATGATCTAATTATGATATTGTTGGATGATTATCCTTATGCACACATATAGGTATGAAGATCACGTATTGTGAAAGGTTGGTCACATATGTTGGTACTAAGGGTTGAAGACTAGTCTCCCCTAATGAATCTAGGAGCTTTAGAACGAGTTATGGATTGAGTGTCCAGAAATTCTTTCCTATTTTATTAACTTGAATCATGATTTCATATAAACTCAAAGAGGGAACTAATGCTTAGAACCGGGAGGATATGACTATGATATGGAAGCTTTTACACTAGTTGAATCCAGTTTCCCAAATGGGTTCCTTTTACACTAGTTGAGTTCGGGTTCCCAAATTAGTTGTCTCATGAGATGGAAACCTTCTACCATAGTTGAGTCCGGGTTTCTAGAAGCAATCTCCATATCCCATAAACTATGTGCCCACATAGGTCTTTAGCTAGTGGATCCACATAAGCTAAGAGTTATAGTTCTACCTTAGGCAAGTAGGACAATCCCTTTTCGGTGTGGGGTAGATAATTGATTCCATGATTAAGCTCTCAGGGTATAGTCGGTTAAAACTAATCCCATTATGATAGAATGAACTAGAATTGGAGTTATGAACTATACATTGCACAAGGTTGCTTTCACGGCTCTTATGGTTTGTTTTTTCTTATGTTGAGATGATTGATATGTTGAATATGTAAGTATCTTATGCTTTTGCACTTGTTTATATGATAGTTCATAACCTCGATCAAATGCATAGTTTTCAACTACATGTCGCTTTTTGGCATATTAAATGGTTTTCATGCATAACTACCATACTTAGTGGATTAATTATACTAACCCATACTTCTTCTATTTTTCTACTATGGTAGGTTTCGGCATCTAAGGTGATTCCTTGTAGATCTAGCTTGGGTTGACTACTCTTCAAGCTTGTGGTATGTCCTCATGGATCCGAGGACAAGAACTTTTATTGTTGTTTCATTTCTCTAGTTGTACTAGAAATTTCATATTTTCTATTGTAACGGCTGTGACCCTAGTATTTTGAGACTCCGATTGTAGTTGACTTATTGAGACTATGTCTAGACTTCCACTTTACTTTTATAAACATTTTCTTAAAGACTTGAAATTGTGTTTTACTCTTTATTATTCTATAGTTATGTGATGTGATATGCTAAGAGGCTTACTTGGGTTCCTTTGGGATTCCATGTGCCATGTTATGTCTAAGTGGTACCCTTGGGTAGTAACAAAAGGCGTGAAGCTAGTCTATACCTAGAATGACATCAAAATCTACCATGTCTAACTCAATTAAATCAGCCATGGTGTTCTTGTGATAGATGGAAATGACACAATCCCGATATACTTTCTCAGCTAGAATAGACTCTCCAACAGGTGTAGAAACACAAAAGGGTTCACAAAGTTTCTTAGGAAGAACATCAAAATTATTAGCAACATAAGGAGTCACAAAAGATAAACTTGCTCCTGGGTCTAGAAAATCATAAACATCAAGAGTAAAGACTTTGATCATACCAGTGACAACATTTGGAGAATTCTCTTGCTCTTGATGACTAGTGATCACATAAAAGTGGTTTTCTCCTCCGCTAGTACCGGAAGTAGCTCCTCTAGATGCAGCCCTGTCTTGTGGAGCAACTGATGAAGATTGGGCTCTATTGCCCTGATTCCCATAACCTTGCTGGCTCTTAGGGCACTCTTTCATGAAATGATCCTCTTGTCCACACTTGAAACAACTTGTGGAGCCATCGCGACATTTACCTGCGTGGTTCCTACCACACTTAGCACATGCAGGAGCCCAATTACCTCCTTCTGCCACACTACCCTGAGATTGGGCATGTCTAGCTCTGAAGTGCTATGAATTCTGACTATTATACTCACCTTTGTTTATGGGTGCAAATGATGGAGTATGTCCCTTTTTCTTTTGTTGAAAGGGCGAATGGTTCACATTATTTCTCTGTTGCCTGGAGTCATTCCCTGTCTTAGGTTTCTTGTTTCTAAACTCTTCCCTATCCCTCATCTTCTCTTCCTCAACATGTTGTACATACACCATTAACCTTGCTATATCCATGTCCCCAATTAGCATGGCTGCCTTGCCCTATTTGCTTGATAGACGGGACTACCCAGCAACAAAAAAACTCATCCTACTCCACATATCTGCAACCATCTCCGGAACATATCGGGACAGTTGGGTGAACTTCAAACCATACTCATGAACACTTAGTGAATCCTGGTTGAGGTTAAGGAATTCCCGTACATTGGCTTCTCTCAGTTCGCGGGGTAAGAAATACCCCAAGAAAGCACTCTCGAACACAACCCAACTCAAAATCGATGTATCCTCAACCCTCCTCTTCTTCCACTGGTCAAACCAAGTCCTAGCAACGTTCCACAGTTAATATGTAGCTAGTTCCCCTCGCTCAGCACCGGCAATAAGCATAACTTCAAATACCTTTTGCAGTTCCTCTATAAAATTCTCCGGATCCTCAGTAGTGCTTGAACCAGTGAAACTTGGAGGATTCATCCTCAAGAACTCTCGGATCCTCAAAGTATCAACCACTTCGTGTCTATTCCTTCTCTGTTGCCCAGCTTGGTTGGTCAGAACTTGGCTTAACATTCGGATAGTTTCACAGAACTCGGCATTGATAACCTCTCCTTGGGGTTGCACTTCTGGTGCATTAGGTACCCCTTGCTCCTCAACTTTCCTCCTAGCAGGATGACCTAAGACAAATCTTCATGGAGGCATGATCAACTGGAAGACACGCACAAGCACGAGTTAGAATAAATTTTTTAGAGAACAAACTCTAACGCACGAAATAAGTGTAAAAGAAGTGAGATAATTTCCTAAGTGTTGCAGCCTCCAAAATATAGATGTGGCGTGCTTCACACCAATAACTAGGACTCTACATACACGACTTCATAGACTCCCTAGGAATCTTTAACTCTGTGCTCTAATACTAAGTTTGTCACTCCCCGAGCCTATACCCTGGGTGGGACTGGCACACGAGAACCATTGTTGGCCCTAAGCGAACCCTTGGCCTAACTTACTTACTCAGCGGAAGACTTAAGCATAAGAAATAGTCTCAAATAAGGAACTTATGAATTAAACTTAGAATGTCTTTAAGGAAACATTCAAACTAGCAAAACTGACCACTCAAGTCTCATAGAAAAACATTTGAAATACAAGACTAAAGAACTTTAACTACTCATTTATGAAGCCTCTAAAACAAAGAGGGATGTCTGGAAAAGACCCCCGATCATCCTAACAACTAAAGTACTAAATCAAAACAAGATAATAAGGGACCCTCCGGAATTCAAGGAGGCTATCTGAGGGGAAAAATAAACATGAAATAAGCTTGAAAAGAATCTGAAAGGAACAGTTACCTTGGCTTTACTCAACTCATGAATACTCAACACAAATGTAAACTAAAAACAACAATAAGGGAGCAGTTTATACAAAGCATTTAAAACAGTAGGTAGCAACTCAATTTGTTAAAGAAATGCAATAACAACACAGTTTACATATAAAGTAATATAATACTGTGGGAGTTTCTCTAATTGACAACCATCACTATGAACCTAAGTAATGATACAACGTCTCGCCCATGCTGCCAGAACTGTCCTATACTTTGTCGTCATATAGAATGCCTCAACTAAGTGGATCCACTAGTCTATGCCAAAAGCACTAAGGAATCATCTAAAAAGTATGATCCTCTCTACCCATGATGACTACATGGTTTATGAAGACTTGAGTTATTATGAACTTGCGTCCTCGTATCGGTGCTCAACACTACTTCCAAAATATACTCATCTCATATGTTTTAAAAACAAAACTTTTTTTGTGATTTGAGATAATTACTCAAAAACTTGCTCAGGCTCTCTTGGAAATTGGGGTTTCCTTTCTTGCTCAAATTTGAAAACATTTTAACTCTTGGGAATACTTAGTTCCCGTATAATCTTTGAAGAAATGCACTTTAATTTTACTCTTTACTCAACTCAAAGCTTAAGTCTTAAAACAAAGTTAAAACGTTTGTAAAAGACTTTTGGAAAATGCAATGAACTTTTCTTGACTTAACTCTTAACCTCTTGACTTGATTCTTAACTTTCCTTGAATTGAATTATGGACTCAAGGTTAATGATCTCATGTTTATGGATGATTTCATGATGTTTAGACGTACCTTAGAGTGTAGGAGTCGACTAGAAAACATAGGCACGTTGCTAAGGAACTACTACGGAAACAAGGGGGAAAAAGTGGGAGAATTGGCGTCCCTGGCACTCTGAGAGGCGCAGGGCACCAGCCCTGAAATTTTTGAGCCTGGGTTGGGGCATTCTAGTTGGAGCGGCGCCCTATAGCTCAAACTTCATAGCCCCTCTCTAGAAAATCCCAAATTTTCTTCTTCATTTTTCAACTATAAATCCTCTAAATTGAATTGGTTCTTTCCCCAAACGTTTACAATCGACTATATCCTCAATATATGTAAGTTTCTACTCGAAATGACACCTAATTGGATGAATCAAACTCAAGAAACTTCAACAACAAGAACCCATAAGAACATAAATGAATATTATCAAGAAATCATAATTTTCTTTCAAAAGAACATAATTATTCTTAATTGAATCATGATTGGCGCGTGGATGAACTAACCCAATGCTATGTGATCTCATATACCTCGTAGGATTGACTCCTTGGCGAAATCCTTATCCAAAATTGTACGATCTTGACGAATCTTGACTTTTCTTCTCCTTTCTCCTCTTTTTTCTTTTCTCTAACGCCTAACGTGAATTTCCAATTGTCTAAACTGATATAATTCTTTTTAGAGCCCAATTAAACTCCCAAAAATGAAATAAAATAATTGGTCAAGGAAAAGACCAAACTAACCTTCCAAAATCTGGATTAGACTTTACTTATCTAAACAATCAAACTTCGAATGGGAATATCTCACTCATACTAACTCGAAATTGAGAAAACTCAGCGGCGTTGGAAAGATAATTCCTAGATATTTTGTACGATATTTGCAAGCATACCTGACTTATCCTAAGCTAGGAGTTATGGTCATTGAAGTTGACCCAAAACTCAAACTTAACATAACTTAACAAATTTTCCAGATTTTCATTCTTTCCAAAAATGACTCTTTCCAATTATAACTCTTTATAGTTCTTTCAAATAGTGAGGTGTTACATTTTGTTTTATTTAAAATGATATATGGGAACTAAGTATTCCCTAGAGTAAATACTTTTACATTTAAGATGAGAGGAAACTGAGATTTCCAAAAGAGTTTTGATCAGTTTGAGTACCATCTCCTGTAAGAGAAAGATTTTGAGTAATAATCTCACATCAGAGAAAGGGTCATATGTTTAAACATATGAGCTGAGTATATATGTGGGACTAGTATTGAACACCGATATGGGGACGAGTTCAGATAACTCAAGTCTCCATAAATGATGTAGCCAACGTGGGGATAAAGGGTCATCAATTTTAGATGATTTTTAATGCTTTTTAGCATAGACTAGTGGATCCACTTAGTTGAAAGATTCTATTCCCCGACAAGGTATAGGAGAGTTCTAATAGTGTGGGTGAGACGTTGTATCATCACATAGCTTATAGTTATGGTTGCTGGTTAGAGAAACTCCCATAAAGTTATATTATTTTTTATTATATACCAAATAAGTTGTTATTGTGTTCTTCAATACATTGAGTTGCTATCTACTATTTTAAAAGCTTTCCATATATTCCATCTTTTATTATTGCTTTGTTCTTCAGTATCTTGAGTTGACTATTTTGAGTTGAACTGTGTTTCATTAAGTCAAGTACCTTATGGCTGAGTTGACCCCCATATCACTGAGTTGAGAACCTTATTTATTAGTTGAGTATCTTACCCTTGATTACTTCTAAGTTGAGTAAGTTTGAGTAGTTTTAACTATCCTTGAGTATTCCTTGAGTTGAGTTGATTTAGTTTGAGAAGAGGTAAGTACATTTCTTTTCTACTAGTTCAAGCTTATGTGTATGGTTTAGAATTCCCGTTACATACTCGTACATTCCACGTACTTAGCCATTTGGCCTGCATCATTTCATTATGTAGATACAGGTATTCAGGATCATTAACAAGCACTTCATTGATACTACATGCCGTTTGAGTTAGCTATGGTGAGCCTCCTTTCTTCCGGAGGGTTCCACTAGTACTTTTCAGCTTTGTCAGGATGTCATGGGTTTTGTCTCGACTTCCATCTTTGTCATTTAGAGGCTTCGTAGGTAGACAATAGAGTTTGAGAAGTCTATTTAATTTATTTTATTAAATGTTTTAAAGACTTGAGATGCCTATTTCTGGTGAGTTGTATATACTATTTTATTTAGAGTTAAAGATTTTGTAATTAAGTGCAATGGATTTTATTCAGTTTTTAAGCTTTTGTATGCTTGAGTTAGTCTTCTGCTTGTAGTCACCTAGGATGAGGGTTCGCTTGGGGACCATCAATGGTTCTTAAGTTCCGGCCACGTCCAGGGTATAGACTCGGGTCTTGACAAACTTGGTATCAGACTATAGAGTTCAAGTGTCCTAGGGTGTCTATAAATCTGTGTCAAGTAGGATCTTATTTGTGGTTGTGAGGGCCCCACTTCTATAAATAATTGACTACATACATTTAAGAAAAGATTCCCTTCTTTCATACTCTAAATCGTGCAATAGAGCTATGTCATAGAAACTTATTCTAACTCGAGCATTCTTATATACATTCAACTACCCCTTATACTAAAGGTGGTTGAAAATCCAAGTCAGTTCTTTATCGATGAGTTTCTCTTAGCAAAGTCTTGAGGAAGTCATGAGACTCTAGACGGGCTTGAGAGAAGTGTGGGAGTGAGTTAAGTGTTGAGTACGAGAAAATGCACTCATATTCATATGAATCGTGCGTTTGAGCTAAAAGTGAGTTGTACTCTCTTCTCTAAGTCGTGTTTCAGCTAAGATCCTTATGAGAAAGTATGTTTAGAGCTTGGGTAGTATTTTCACCCAAAAAAGTAGCATGAGCTACGAGATTATGAGAAGTAGTGGTAAAAGTTCCACTTAAGTTAAGGGAATAGAATGCAAAGATTTAGTAATCTAAGTAAGGGAGATGGTGTTTCAACATGCTATATTACTGTAGTCATGCACCTAGTAAGATATTAATGAAGAGTTTTCCCTTATGGGTAGACTAAGAAGTGATGGCTTGTGAAGATTCCATCATAGGAGGTAGAGTGTGATGTAGCTAGAAAGGAGTTTGCGATGAAGTGACATTGTGTAGGAAATGACCAGGTGTAAGTGTTGAATAGAATAGCAGGAGTATTCATGAGGTGATAGATCTACGTTGGGCTTATGATTTTGAGAGAGAGCCTATAATATTCAAAGTGTTATAGAACTAATTAGGTATTGATGTATAGTGAATGAGTAAATAATACTCAAGTTGTGAATGGAAATATGATAGTAAATTGTAAGTATGAATACTAAGAGGTGAGGATTAACTATTTGTCATAAGGTCCTAGTGGACGAGTGTTTCTGAATTTGTATCAAGTAGCTGTAAGTTAGTATAGTAAGCGAGTAAAAATATTGATATTCGAGTTTAATCATAAATATTAAGCTTGAATTCTAGATGAGTGTCATGATCAAAAGAATGGAAACATGAGGGTGATGATGTTAGTCTTGAGATTTGATATGGTAGACTTGACATAGAGTAGGTGAGGATTTGGGATGTTGGCTGCATAAATATGAGTAGTACCAGTGAGAGATCATAACCTTTAGATAAGGGCAGTGAAGTGTGGCTATGTCACAACAATAAAAAGAGCATTAAGAGGTGTACCTAGAGGGTATGTAATTACAAAGAGGTCTTAGTACCTGCTTATGGAGAGTTTGGTATTCATGAGATAGGCTTCTTCCGAGTGTTAGAGTAAAAGAGGATGTAGACCAGTTAATAATAATGGGATAGGTTCATAACTTTCAAGTGCCAGCTTTAGACCTAAGGGGGAGATGACGAAATAAGAAGAGTCCCAAAGAGTATGGGAGATATCTTATCAGAGGTCGTTAAGTAGTAAAGTGATGTTAAAAGGAGTAGGTTAATGATCTTATCGTGATGATGATGGTGTGATAATTCCATCAAAGGTTGTAAAAGAAGAGAATGAGGTTTTACTATGAAAAATAGTTAAATAAGAGACCTTAGTTGGATTCGATGAGTTGGTTAGTAGGAGTCCATGGAGTTGTTAGAGTACTAAGCTTCAATGTTTTGGTAAAGAGGAATAGTCTTGGAATGAGATTCCCTATAGAGAGGTGTAGAACCTGAACCTAAGGATTTGGGTTAAGCTTGAATAAACTTAAAGCATACCATTAGAATCAGACCTTGGTAAGAGTAACCCCATTGTAAACCAAGTCTAGTCGTCATTCGAGGACGAATGATCCCAAGGGGGAGATATTGTAACACCTCAGAAAATTTTTGAGCTAAGACTCGAATGATCCTTCGTTGTAAGTACGATTTTACTCAAGAATTTAAAATTTCTTGAGTGTTAAGGTCACTAGATGTAGCACCTTGAGTTCCAAAAATAACTAAATTGGAAATAGAAAACTCTGATTTTCATCTTTTAGTCCATCATTCTCTTTACACTCAAACCCTTGGGCAAAACCCTAAGGAAAAATCAAAGTAGAAGACTTCATTCAAGATCCTGTCAATCTTTTTCAACATTCTTCTTCAAGGTAAGTTTTTCTCGAAGAATTTCATTCTTTCTAACTCAAGTTCCTCCATACAATCATGAATCACTAATGAAAATAATAAATCTTGGCCATAGAGATTTCAAAAAACTAATTCAAGAATCTCAAGAAAGATTTTTCTTGATTGTTTACTTCATGCTAGGGTTTCAAGGTTTCTAATCAAGTTCTTCTTCAAGATTCTTCAATATTCCAAAAGAAACTTATTTTTTTAAAGTATGTAAGGCTATCATAGTGTTGGACTAGTTCATCCTCATGCCCTACATCTACTTTCAAATCAGTAAAAGAGAAATCTAGGATTCTACCCCTAGATTTGAGTATTCTTGAGATAAGTTGATTTGAGTTTTTCAGTTCATGGTTCTTTTCAAAATTATATTCATAATTATTGATTTTCTATATGTTTATTGAGATCTCTGAGTTGACTTGTTCATGTCTATAATTCAGCATGAACCCTATTTTGAGTTATAAATCTTGAGAAGTTTTTTTAAAGCCAACACTTGAGTTCTTAAACTGAGTTTTGAGAAAGTAAATATGAGTATTGAGAAAAGAGTTTTCTAAAACATGATTAGTATGACAATCGAGTCTTCCATCAATGTATGAGCAGTATGGTATCTACATATATCATCAATGTTAATGCAGTATAACTTCCTGAGTCATCAATGATCATATTATAATATGATTTTGAAATGTTTTTGAGAAAGAGCAAAGTAAAGTTCATTTTCTTTAAAATGATATATGAGAGCTAAGTATTCCCAAGAGTAAATGTTTCACATTTAAGATTAGAGGAAACTGAGATTTTCAAAATAGTTTTGAGCAGCTTGAGTACCATCGCTTTTAAGAGAATGATTTTTGAGTAATAATATCAAAACACAGAAAAATTATGTTTTTAAACACATGATCTAGTATATTTGGGAGTAGTATTGGGCACCGATATGGGGGAGAGTTCAGATAACTCACAACCCCCATAAATCGTGTAGCCAACGTGGGTAGAAAGGGTCATACATTTTAGGTGATTCCTTAATGATTTTTAGCATAGACTAGTGGATCCACTTAGAGAGTAGGTGTTATACCTTGGCAAATTATAGGACAGTTCTGGTAGCATGGGCGAGAAGATGTAACATCACATAGCTCATAGTGATGGTTGTCGATTAGAGAAACTCTCATAGAGATATTTTGTATTCTTATATACAAAGAGTTTATTTTGTATTTTTGCATACAAACAGAGTTACATTGTATTTTCTAATACATTTAGTTGCTATTTACTATTTTCAAAACTTTCGATATATTGCATCTTTTATTGTTGCTTTATATTGAGTTGAGTATGCAGAGTTGAGTACCTAGAGTTGAATATCTTTTTATTGAGTTCAGCCTTATTTTACGGTCTTGGAAATCTTATCATTGAGTTGAGCCCTATTTTCTTTCCATTGAGTTGAATTATGTTTTCTTGAGTTTAGTTGAGTGAGTTGAAAAGAGGTAAGTATGTTTCCCTTTTTATGAAGTTCAAGCTTATGTTTATGCTTTAGAATTACCCTTACATACTTGTACATTCCACATATTGAGTCATTTGGCTTGCATTGTTTCATGATGCAGATACAGATACTCAGGTTTATTAACACGCGCTTCGTTGATACCACATGCAGTTCGAGTTAGTTATGGTGAGCCTCCTTGCTTCCGAAGGATTTCATTTACTTTTCAGTTGTTAGGATGTCGTGGGTCTTGCCCCGACCTCCATCTTTGTCATTTAGAGGCTTCATAGATAGACAATATATTTTGAGAAGTCTGTTTCATTTATTTTGTTAAATGTTTTAAAGACTTGAGTTGCCTATTTCTGGCGAGTTGAATATACTATTTTATTCAGAGTTAATCTTTTGAGTTAGTGTTTGTATGCTTGAGTTAGTCTTCTGCTTGTAGTCAGTCAGGATGAGGGTCCTCTTGGGTACCAACAATGGTCCTTGGGTGCCGGCCATGTCCAGGATGTATGTTTGGGTCGTGACAAAATCTTCTCTTAAAAGAGATGGTACTCAATCTGCTCAAAACTCTTTTGGAAATCTCAGTTTCCTCTCATCTTAAATGTAGAAATATTTACTCTTGGGAATACTTAGTTCCCATATATCATTTTAATGAAAATGAACTCAGCTCTACTCTTCCTCAACTCAGTGCTCAAGTCTTCAAAACAAGTTTTAAAACAATTTGTAAAATGACTTCTTAAAATAGGTTTCATGCCGAATTATGGACGTGAACGACTTAATTCAAGATTTTCAATAACCATGCATAGAACTCAATAATTGGAACTTAACAACTCCAGAACTCAAGGAGTCAATGATACTACTCATCTCAAGAATGCTTGACTCGGAGGGTTCATGCAGAATTATGTGCATGAACTACTCAACTAAAGGACCTTCATGGGTAACATGTAATAGACTCATTATTAGAAATATAATCTCGAAATGATTAGGAACTCAATACTCAAGACTTAGAATTTGTAGATACTACTCCTCTCAAAGATACTCAATTGATGGAGTTCATGCAGAATTTATGGACATGAACGACTCGACTCAAGGGTCTAAATAACAATATGGAACTCATCTATATGACTCTTCTCATTCTCATACTTACTTCCTCAAAACTTAGTTCAAATTGATAGTTGATCTCAAAGGATTCACAATTGAACTCAAAAGCTTTCTTGAACTCTACTCTTAACTCTCTCTTGAATGTGAATTATGAATTCAAGAGTTATGGTTCATGCTATGAAAGATCTCGTGATGATAAAGTAGACTCATGAATACATTGTCCTCACTCTCATACTCACTTGCTCGAGTCTTGAAACAAGTTGTTAGAAATCGTAGAAGACTCCTCAAAAAGACTCAAAGGAACTTTCTGAAAATGTTCGAATGAACTCTCAAGACCTAACTCTTAAATCTTCCTTGAATTTGAATTATGAATTCAAGGTTATGATTCATGATATGGATGATTTATCGGTGTTTAGAAGTAGCTTAGAGTGATTAGAATCAAAGGGAAAGAAGGTACACTTTAAAAGATCTCAAACAGAGAGACCGATTGCAAACTGGATGGGGTAGGAGACCTTGGTGCAATGAGTGGCATAGGGCTCCATCACCTAAACTACCAAAGAGGATTTGGGGCACACTGGCTGGCGTGGGGAGCCAGGCCCAAACCCAGAAAACCCGACGAATTTCTTTGCTTATTTTCTCACCCTAACTCGCCTATAATCGAACAATTTCTTCCCCAATCATATGGATTCGATTACTTAACATAAGTACACTCTAATCTAATAAATACATCCCTCAAACCACTCACTTTCATCTCAATAAATCATCAAAACCCCAACAAAACAAGATTTATGAAGAACTTCAGAAACACTTATTAAAAACTCATCAAGAACTCTAATCTTTCAACTTCAAGAATGAAATTGCGCAGAAATAACATTATTGGCGTGTTGGTGAACAAACCCAATACTATGGAAGATTACATACCTCTTAGGGAATAAATCCATGGAGAAAATCCGCAACAAACGCAGGAATCTCGACGATTGCTTTGATCACCTCCTCTTCTCTCCTCTTTTCTCTTCTTGAGCTATCAACTAAAACCCTAGGCGTATATTAGGATCATAAAACTAAACCTAATAGTATTAGACCCTTAAAACTTTACCAAAAATGAATTAAATCTTATTAGGTAAGGAAAAGACCAAAATACCCCTTACTATTTTCGGGTAAATTTCCTTATTTAGACAGCCCGAATTCAAACAGGCATATCTCCCTCATACAAGCTCGACATTTAGCATACTCGGTAGCGTTGGAAAGATAATTTGAAGACCTTTCATTGGATATCTTATGGACCATCTAACTCATCCTGTACTGAAGGTTATGGTCACTTTAAGTTAACCCAAAACTTAGAAGAACCTAGGAATGACTTGAATGAATTCTCTTTAATTCTTTTTGGAACTGAAGGTGTTATATCTAGTGTTCTTAATACTTAAGAAATTTTGAATTCCTTGGTAAAATCCTACTCAGCATGAAGGATGGTTCGAGTCTTAGTTCAAATTCTTTTTGGGGTGTTACAATATCTCCCTCTTGGGATCATTTGTCCTCGAATGACGATTGTACTGGGTATGGAATGGGGTTACTCTTACCAAGGTCTGATTCTAGTGGTACACTTTCACTATATTCAAGCTTAGCCAAAATCCTTAGGTTCGGGTTCTATACGTCTCTATAGGGAATCTCATCCCAAGACTATTACTCCTTACCATCATATTCAAGCTTAGTACTCTAACAACTTCATGGACTCCTACTAACCAACTCCTTCGAATCCAACTAAGGCCTCTCATTTAACTATTTCTTATAGTAAAACCTCATCCTTCTCTTTTATAACCTTTGGTTTAATTATCAGACCATTATCATCACGATAAGATCATTAACCTTCTCATTCTCCTTCTTCTTCCTCCTTTTTTCCTCCTCCTCTTCCTCCCCCTCTTCCTCTTCCTCTTCGTCTTCCTCCTCATTTTCTTATTTTTCCTCTTCTTGTTCTTCTTGTTCTTCTTGTTCTTCTTGTTCTTGTTCTTCTTATTCTTCTTCCTCCTCTCCTTCTCCTTCTCCTTCTCCTCCTCTTCGTCCTCTTCCTTCTCCTGCTACTGCTCCTACTCCTACTCATCTTCCAACTCGTTCTTATTATTTTTCTTCATCTTTTTTCTTCTTATTCTTCATCTTCTTCCTCATTCTCTTCTTCCTCCTTCTCCTCCTCCTCCCCCTTCTCCTGTTCTTTCCTTCTCCTTTTTCTTTTTCCTTTTCCTCCTCCTCCTCCTCTTCCTCCTCGTCTTACTCTCCTTCTTTCTCTACTTCTCCTTCTTCTTCTATTTCTTCTTCTGCTTCTCCTTCCCATTCTTCTTCTCCTTCTTCTTTTCCTCCTCCTCCTCCTCATCCTAGTCCTCTTTATTCTTCTCCTTCTCCTTCAACTTCTCCTTCTCCTTGTTCTTCCTCCTCATCTTCATCCTCTTCTCCCTCCTACTCCTCTTCCTGTTCGTCTTCCTCCTCCTCTTTTTCTTCATCTTCCTCTTCTTCTTTTTCTTTTTCTTTCTCTTCTTCTTCTTCTTCTTCTTTTCCTTCTCCTTCTTCTTCTCTTTCTCCTCCTCCTCCTCCTCTTTCCACTATTTCTCCTCCTTCTCATTCTCCTTCTCCTTCTCCTTCTTCTTGTTCTTCTTCTTCATCTTCTTCTTCTTCCTCCTCCTCCTCATGTTCCTCTTCGTTTTCCTCCTCCTTTTCTTCTTCTTCTTCTATTTCTTCTTGTTCTCCTTCTCCACCTGCTCCTCCTCCTTTTTCTTCTTCTACTTCTTCTTCTTCCTCTTCTTCTTCTTCTACGTCTTCTTCTTCTTCTTCTTATTCCTTATCTTCTTCCTTCTACTCATCCTCCTCCATCTCCTACTCTTTCTCATTCTCCTTCTTTTTCTTCTTCTTATTCTTCTTCGTCTTCTTCTTCTTCATCCTCCCCCTTCTCCTCTTCTTCCTCTTTCTCTTCTTCTTCCTCTTCTTCTTTCTTTTCTTCTTCTCCATCTTGTTCTTCTTCTTCTACTACTACTTCTTCTTCTGCTTCTCCTTCTACTTTTCCTTATTCTTCTACTTCTCCTTCACCTTTTCCTTATCCTCTTCCGCCTCTTCATCCTGCTCCTACTCCTCCCCTTCCTCCTCTTTCTCCTCCTCCGCCATCTCCTTCCCCTACTCCTTCTCCTTCTCCCTCTCCTTCTCCTTCTTCTTCTTCTTCTTCTTCTTCTTTCTCCTCATCTACCTCCTTCTCTTCCTCCTGCTCATCTTCCTCATCATCTTTTTCTTCTTCTTTCTCTTTTTCTTCTTCTTATGCTTCTTCTTCTCTTTCTCCTTCTCCTCCTACTCCTCCTCCTCACTCCTGCTCCTCCTTCTTCTCCTTCTCTTTATCCTCTTGCTCTTGATCCTCCTCCTTCTCCTTCTCCTTTTTGTTCTCCTTCTTCTTCTGCTTCTACTTCTGCTTCTGCTTCTCTTTCTCATTATCCTTCTTCTTGTTGTTACTCGTCCTTTTCCTCCTTATCCTTCTCTTTCTCTTCTTCCTCCTCTTCTTCCTCTTCTTCATCTTCTTCCTCATCTTCCTCCTCTTCTTCCTCCTCATCTTCCTCGTCTTCTTCCTCCTCCTCCTATTATTTTTCTTCTTCTTCTTCCTTTTTCTCTTCCTCATCCTCCTCTTTCTCCCTCTCCTTCTCGTTCTCCTTCTCCTTCTTCTACTTCTTCCTCCTCCTCTTCCTCCTTGTTCTTCTTCTGCTTCTTCCTCCTCCTCCTATTATTTTTCTTCTTCTTCTTCCTTCTTCTCTTCCTCATCCTCCTCTTTCTACCTCTCCTTCTCCTTCTCCTTCTTCTACTTCTTCCTCCTCCTTGTTCTTCTTGTTTTTCCTCTTCTTCTGCTCCTTGTCCTTGTCCTTCTCCTTCTCCTTCTCGTTGTCCGTCTTCTCCTCATTCTCCTTCTCCTTCTCCTTCTTCTTCCTCCTCCTCCTCTTTCTCCTCCTCTTTCTCCTACTCCTTCTCCTTATCTTTCTTCTTTTTCTTCTTCTTCCTCCTTCTCCTCTTCTTCTTCTTCCTCCTCCTCTTCTTGTTCTTTTTCTTCTTCTTCTTCTTTTGCACCTT